>JARJDW010021957.1:0-12171 GCA_030264715.1 Adinopsis sp. GC000173 | reverse complement strand
GAGTAATCTTTTCTTTGGTTTGGTACGATTCGAAAAGAAGAAAATGCGTAGACAGAACCATTAATTGATAAACAACATCCCAAAAATGAAAAATAATGGGCCAGCATGAAATAAAACAGCATAGCTGAGTTTCTGTCGCAATCTGTAAGTTTTATTAGAACTAGGAGTGTAACCTTGGAACCCTAGATATACTTTAAACCTAGTTAAACTTATAGATTGCGACGGGAGCTTAGCTATGCAGTTTAATTTCCAGCTGGTCCGTTATAGGTACATTTACCTTATAGTTCAAAAGTGGTTTTTATCGCTGATTATACAAATCCTAAGTTCAAAATGCAATTTCTGAACATGCCTTAACATTTTATATAAAAATTGATAATCAAATCAAATGTTAACAATCTTAAATTTTGCTTGTTTTATCGATTGTCATTTTTAAATTGTTTTTATTATAAACGCCACTTTGCCAAAGGATCACAGAAGGCCATTGTTGTTTTTTTTGCAAAATTGGAATGTGGCTTTATTTCATATTAGCTTAATTAACTTACAGCATATACAAAGTTAACATAAAAAAATCTAAACTATTCAATCTTTCGTAACATTCAATTGATTCAACTTTTCGGTGACGTCACGTGTCGCCGCCGCTTCCTTCTCCACGGCCACCGTATTGCCATTATTAATAATCTCCTTGTTGTCGGCGTCCGCTTCCACATCGCTATCCTCAGTGTCACGTGCCTCGGAATCGTCACTATCATCAGGCATTGCTTGCGTATACAGTTTGCACTCCTTTTTTACGTAGTCTTGGTTCTGTTCGAACGCGTTTTTGAATTGATTTGCAACTGGAATCAAAAATGCATTAACTGCAAATGCAAAGCGAAATGTGTATGAATGATTACTTTCAACGCTGGCGAATTTAATCGCCAAGCATTCGCTTTTCACTTCCTCGTCCGAGAAATCTGCCGGCACGTTGTAGATCAACGCCTTATCGGTACCCGGTTTCGCCTTAATCTCCATGAAGGGTGTAATAAAATGATTGGCACATACTTTCAATGTCTTGTCGCGTCGCATTACAATCCTCACAGTTTTATTCTCTATATGCTTTAGCATCTTTACCTCACCAGTACCACGCTCCTATTAATCAACGAGTATATATCGCGATTTGGTGATGATTAATTTACGCTTACCTTCCATTCGGGAATGTCATCGCTACGATCAAACCGGTACAGCTTGGCTCGTAATCGCAGCACCACCTCCTCATCCTCCTCGTTCGTCGGCACTTGCACCTCCGGCAGCTGAACGATCGGCGTGAACTGTGGATCGTACTCGCCATCTGATGCCTCACTGTTTGTGCGCACCCTGTCTCCCGATTCCTGCTGCTGCTTCTGGAAAAGTTAGGTTATGTTTACATGCGTATCTCTGACAGAACGTTAAATACCCACCGCGGACATGTCTTCTCGTGTAATAAACAATAGGGTGGAAATTAAACTTAAAGATTAGTGAATTAATTCGTAGAAATGTGCTAAAACGGCATGCGTAGATTCAAATTTTTAACTGATTTAACTGTCAAAGATGCGTCTTGTTGATGGTGCAAGCTACGCGCAACCCATCACAACATGATAATTTAGTTTTGTTCGAAATCAAATTCAAAATTGTACAAGTGCTGTAATGTAATTAGAATCATTGTAAGAAATTTGTCGAAGTACTAAAGTTTATTTGTGCGGTTTTCATCAATCATATACAGCGTCATCTAGGAAGCAATAGTGAAACAAAAATTTGAATTCATGGTAATTTGTGCGTTATTGAACTTCAATTAGACGCTTGATCGTATTTTAATTAAACACTGCTTATATTATTTAAATAGTGCAATTAATTAGTAACGTGAAATAATATCTAATTGTGCTTTTAGCAATGAATAATTTATATAACTGCATTTGAAAGATTCGAATTTTAGTTTGTTGAGCGAGCCACTACAACGTATGGCAGCACCAAGCGAACTCCGAGTCCTCCGAGTCCTATTCTAACTAAGCTAACACGTGCAGCATGAAGCCCGAAGCGACGACGAAAACAGAAGATTTACATAAACAATTACTCGGCACTGCCACCGATATCAAATATGCCAAATCCTTAGCGCACAACGAGAAAAAAGTGCGCGATAAGGCGCTGAAAAGTCTACGAAAATGGCTTGAGGCGCGCTCTAGAAGCACGTGTAAGTACCTAACCTCACACTGTTTACAATTCCAACACATATTTTCGGTAAATTTACAGCGAAAATACTATTTAGCGACCTCCTCATACTATGGAAAGGATTGTTCAACTCGATGTGGATGTCGGACAAGCTGCTAATACAAGTAAGCAGTCACAAATCGAGTCGGGAATGTTAAATAACAATTTGCGATTATTTCAGGAAGAATGCGCCGAAAATATAGCAAGTTTGATACATCACTTATCAGTGGACGAAGCGCTGCTTTATTTCAAAGCAGGAATGCGTACATTAATCAATGAATGGTTTGGCATCGACCAATTACGTCTCGAAAAGTTTTTTATGGTTTGGTATAGCTTAATTTACATAAATCAAGTGATCAATCGATTGCGTTTTTAGTTCGTGCGTCGTTTATTCCGTCAAGTGCTCGTTGTATTGAAAGAGAAGGAATGGAATGTGCAATTGGTGAAACGTTTCGGGCAAGATTTGAGCACGACCGTGCTTGAGGTGAACAGCAATCATCCACATGGCCTAGTCATACACTTCACCGATATCTACATGGAAGAAATCGCCAAGATAGCGGAAAGCGCCATTAAAAACGAGATCCTGAATGAATTGCTCGCTCCGTTCGTGCGATTAATGACGAATACGGGTGACATTCGAATTGTCCGATCTATAATCAAAAGCATATTTCATTATTTGATCCGACAATCGGATACCGGTGTCAAATTCACGGAGAAATTCGACGCGTGGAAGTCGTTGGGCTTTCCAGGTGGAAATATTGATGCACTAACGCGCGTCGAAAACGGCGACCATAATGGTGGTGATGATGAGATGGATGAGGATGAACATCGTCCGGGTGGTGTATTTGATCCGCGCGCTGGTTCAGTGGACGTCGTATTGCCGCAAATCAAGTTCAGTCCGAGACACGTTGCGCATATGATTAAAACGCAACGTTTCAACATCGCAAATGGGAAGATTCGCAGAGAAGTCAATCGGCTGATCGATAAGTATGCATAATTACATCATCACACAATCGGTTTGGTTTTTTTTTGTCATGAATCTGTGCTGCACATAAAGTTCTAGTTCATGTTGTCAAAAATATAGGTTAGGAGCAGAACTTTTATGAATTTTGCACTAAACTTGATAAAAAAAACATGTTTTTGTTTGTGCACATGAAAAAATGATAATGTTCATGACAAAAAATCAAATCTAACATTTGATTGTTTATTAATTAATATAAAATTGCAGTTTGGAAGAATTGGCGAAGGGCAGCTATCCATTCGGGCTGAAAAAGGTTGATATACCGCAAATAGGTAATGAAGTGGATGTTACACAATCCGCACAACGTCTGCTCGAATTTGATAGTCAATTAAAGCAAGGTAATGTCGAACTTGATCAAGGCGGGGAAGTTAAAACGAAAAATAATAAATTTGATAAGAAGCGTCGTGATCGTGATATCAGTCTGGATGCTGGTGATGATGTTGTTAAAACGAAAAGGATGAAATTAGACGATGATGATGGCGGCAGCATGATGAAGCCAGCGAAATTAAAAAATAAAAAGGCAAAGCAAAAAGAATCGCCGGGCAATGATTCGCTTAACAAATCCATAGAGCTGAATGATGAATTTGCAATGTTAGAGGGAACATTCCTTCGCAATTCAGGTCTGTGGTTCGTCTACAATCAAACGAGTGAGGTGAATAAGCTGCTGATTGAGGAAAAAACCGACGAGGGCGCTGTTGTCAACGCAACTACTAGTAACAATAAACTGACGTCGAAGCAGAAGAGTAAAAATAATTTTTTAAATAAAAGCGCGAAGAAAATTAATTTAACCAATGGTAGTAAATGTGATGCAGCGCTGCCAATTTGTGCCACCAGCTCGCCATTAGCAACAACAGCCACACAAAAATTACAAGCCGCAGCGGCAGCGGCAGTGTTTCCCGTCAACGAATGGGATGTGCCGCTGCAGGAGGGCGAATACGAATTCTACACGCCGATCGCGAAGAAGCCATCGCTCGCGGCGTTAAATCGTCGAGCGCTGAAGGCGAAAAATAGGCCGCGGCGGTGCGCGAGCAGCAGCGGCAAGAAGAAAGTGAAAATCGACTTGGGTATGAATACGACGCAGGAAATGGAAGAGCACGAAGCGTTATTGCAAAGGTCGCCTGCTATTCCGTTTGATGCAAATGCAAGACCGACGAAACCGTTATTGAAACCGAATGCTGTGGCAGGTCCCATTAATCCATTCTACAAACGAAAGCACAGCGTCAAACAACTAATCTAACCCGAATTGCCGTTCACAGTTGTTCGCTGCGAGATAGAAACAACATCAAAGCAAGACGATTTAATTTTTATTCCACAAATTTTGTTTACTATTCTAATTGAATATATTGTAATTAAAGAAAAGAAAAAAAAACGAAAAAAAGTTAAAAGTGTTTATTCAGTCCAACGATGTGAGCAATGTTGATTCGTGCAAACGTAGTATAAATTCATCTGTTCTTCGGCGTGACGTGTTTGCGCTTGGAAGAATACAGCCTCCCTGACACAAAAAAGCCAACAACCAGTAAGGTGAGTGTAATTAGTTCAACATTAGCAATAATAATAATAAGGAAAAAACAAGAAATAAGTAGTGTGTACAAGCTACGACCTACCGGTGGTGACATTTAGGACATGGATGGTCCTCGGTGCGCGGCAATGTCGGATCGGAAATCACATCCGGCACAATGTGTCTCAATTCATCGATTTCGTGCATGATCTTGTTCACGTAGATACACTTCGTGTCCGCCTGCTGCTTGTAGTCGCAATTTCGGCACGCATACATTAGGATTTTGTTCTCCTTGTCCTCCTTCGGGTACAGCATGTTATTGCTGCAAAACAAGACGCATATATCTGTAGATTTTTATTTGACTAGAATTAATTAGCTGTGTGGCTGCATACCATTCCTGACAAAATCGTATTCCAACGAAGCCAGGCCCTTCGCTGCGCGAATCGTACGTCGTCGTCATGATGATTGTAGTGAGCAAGCAAGCAAGGCAAGCAAGTGAGCGGGCAATAATATACACACACGCGTGAAGTTCGTGCGGTCACGCATTGACATATGAGGGAAAAAAGTTTTTTTTATCGAAAGCAATGTGACAACGTGGTTGCATAGCCATGACAAGTTTAATGAGGCGCAAATCGATCATCGATAATGTTTAACGATCGCTTTTTTTATGCGTCTGTGTATATCGCCTCCTGATAAACGATTGTGCTTATTGTTTTTTTTCGCATTGCGGATTATAATTAAATAATTCGAGTATTTCCACGCTTCGATGCAATGAGTTTTCCGGCCGATTTGCAGCGCGCTACTACTCCATTCCAAGTCGCACTCCATTTTCCCGCCGCGAAACGTCAAAAATAAAAAAAGACGGCATTATCTAATCGTGTAATTAGACAGTTGTAATTATTTGCGCAAATTTCTAGAGTATACACAAATTATTAGTAAAAAAATGCAATTATGTAAAATACACACCTATTAATAATGGTTGTTTGATCTACGATAAATTTACTATGAGCGCATGAGACATCACATTTAAAATTTAAAAAAAAACGTACGATAGCTTGACTAGGCGCAATAAAAACGTACATAGAAAGTGAGTATTTAAGTAAAAAGCCATTATATGTATAGTTCAGTACTTTTCTAGCACTCATTTCGTGAACAGCACGCGCGACACAAGTTATACCAAATCCACCACACGACGACGACGGCGACATGGCTAACATGGCATTGATCATGCGAGGTCTCTACAACTTCTACAACTTCACCGAGGAGCTAAAAGGTGATTGATAATAAAATGCATCAACAAAACAAAAATAATGCGTGTCTTGTCTTCTGTTGTGCCTTGTCTTGTGTTGTAGACTCTCGCACGCAGCATCTACCGCTGATGGACTCAATCTTCTATCCGCTGACGTTCATCCTGCTGTACATTACGTTCGTGTTTATGGTCGGGCCGAATTACATGAAGAATCGCAAGCCGTTCAATCTGAAGGAGATCCTCATCGCTTATAATTTATTCCAAATCGTCGCTTGCATGTATATCACGGTGGAGGTGAGCGCGAATTTCGATGATGCGAGCAAAATGTATCGTATTTCATTCACACACAATGAATAATGCACGTAGCGTAGCGCTTTATTTATTTATTTATTTATTATTTTTTTTTGGCTACGTTGCATCTGTCATCATCCATGTTTATTTCGTGCCATGTTTATGCAACCAATTGCACGTATTCCAGAGCGTTCGCTACGTCATTCCGGAGATCAATTGGCGTTGTGCGGTGATCGATGAGAAAATCAACGACTACACCATCTACACAGGCTTCATCATCTGGTGCTACTACTTCCTGAAAATCACCGATTTATTAGATACGGTAAAAAATTTTAATCATTGCTAGTATAAAGTATAGGAAACTGTAACATAACCTAAAATTTTGACAGGTCTTCTTTATTCTGAAGAAAAATGATCGTCAGATCAGTTTTCTCCATCTGTACCATCATGGTGGAATGATACTGGTATCGTGGGTGATGGCGCGCTACCTCTCCAACGGACATGCGATCTACTTTGTCGCGCTGAACAGCTTCGTACACATCATCATGTACCTGTACTATCTGCTCACCGCCTTCGATTCGAGCTACAAGCGCAACATTACATTAAAGAAGCGTATCACGCAATTACAGCTGGTGAGTGGCCAATGTTTAATGATGATGAGCATTTTCCGTATATGATATTTTAATAATAATTTCGTGAATTGATTGTTTGTGTCGGTGTGCTGTTCTAGCTGCAATTTACCATCGGCTTCTTCCTGTTCGGGCAGCTGCTGTTCCGTCCAAATTGCACGTATCCGTTTTGGCCGTCGGTGTTCGTCTTCGTCCAGAACTTTGTCATCGTCTTCCTTTTCCTGAACTTCTACTATCAGGCGTATCTTAAAAAGCCGAAACGTGCATAGATATCGATGGTGAGAATACACACACAAGTCCATCGTTCTATAGGTAAATTGCAATCAAAGTTTTTTTTTTTTTGAAACCAATATATATGGAAAATATTGATTTTGAACAATAATTTAATAGTAAATTTATCTGCCATTCGATGATACATATTATTCTTTTATATCTGACTAAAAAAAAACTTCATTCGTTTCCACGATGTCAAAACGCTAACGACCAAATTTTATTCTACTAATTATCGTAAAACACTCTGGATATATAGGAGAAAAAAAGTTAATAACCAAACAAGTATTTATGCGCAACGAAACTTTTATGTTTTATTATTCAATGACAATCGTGCCATTAATTAAATTTCAATATATTAATTTCGAAAACATAAAGGTGATCTGCAGTTCGATTAGAATTGAAATCGAAATAGCTGATTTGCATACAATTTAAACCTTTTTGCCCTCGTTGACATTGCTTGTCATACAGTTCGATTATTTGTTTCTCAACCAACATTTGGATGAAATAATTTATATTTACATATATAGTAATATTTATTATATCGCCAAATATATATTTGCATTGACAACGTGTCGTTGTCATTGTTTATTTTATATCGTCAATTTAGGGAAATTTAATTTATTTCTGATTCAATTTTAATTTATTCATTATTTTAATGAGCGTTTTACTAATGGTCACTCAATTATTGAAGTGAAAATATTTTGAAATATATTTATTTTTATTTTTTAATTTTTAAGATACAATTCTTCCTACACTTTTTTTTTGGTTTTCTCTTTTTTTTGTTTTGTTTAATTTTTGTTGGTGTTTGTTTTTTTTGTGTTGTTATTAATTTCCTATGTAGCTATTAGTTATGTTATATTATTATTTAACAAAAATACGAACGAAAGTAATAAAATTTGTTTTTTTTTATATTATATATATAATACTTTTATATATAACTTTTTCGCTATGGCTGTTTTCTTATCAAAATAGTAATTACACGTGCGTATAGTCCTTTTACGTCGAACGCGTCGCCAGCAATTATAACAATATTAATTTTTGCGTTGTAATATAATAATCTATTTAATTCATTTCAATATTAATTACCAATCATATTTGCATTAGTAAAATCAACGTAGTTAGTGAGTAATAATAATAATCAATGCACGCAGTAAGCGGACTTTAAAATGTGTCTTACGCATTTAATTAATTTTTTTGAAAAACTTATTTACATTGTAGGCAACCACACGCACGGCTAACTCAATACTTACCTCCACAAACGATTAAGGTAAACACGCTAATGATGTGAATGTTATTGCCTTATTACTTACCGTAATTGAATTGTAAATTAACGAAATTTCAATATTTACGCATGTGCTTAATTCAAGTGCCATCAAATATATTTAAAATAAATTTTACTACTCTACATTATAGATGCATGAATATTTGGATCGTAAAAAACGCGAACGAGACTCGTTATTTGTTAATTCGAACGGTAAATTTAATCAATTAGTTTTTTTTTCTATATATAATGTTATAATCGAATATCGCTAATATTCGTTTGACGAAGAAGAAATACGTTTTTTTGTGTGTGTGTGTGCATATTTTGCGTTTTTGAGGTTAGCAGGTCGTTTCGTATACGCGATGATGGTTTGAGCCGTTCCAAATTTGTTTGTTGTGTTGAAAAATGAGAATCAATGCTGCTGCTACTTGTAGTAATAGTATTTTAATTACTCAAAACATTAAAATCGTACACGGTTATTGAAATAATAAAAAAATAGAAAACATTTCGATCGGCTGGCAGTGAGCGATGTTTTTTAAGTGATAGTTGTTGAGCGTTGCCTCTTGAAGACGTTCGGCAGTGATGCTTGGCAGCAGCCAGTAGTTGCATATGTAGTATCATTTCCGTTGCTGCTGCTATTCAATAATTAAAAACTCAATTATTTTAAAAATACGTCGATTTGAATTAAGTGTTGTATTACGGTATCTCTCCCAGCTCGTAGCCGTAAACTTTCGTCATCGGTTTCTTACCCCGCGATTTCTTGCACCATTTATAACACATCCAGATACTGTTTAACAAATTAATTAATTAATACCACCTTCATTATTTGCTCCATATAATATAATACTCACCAAACAAAGATGATGACAATGATAATTAATGTAACTAAAAATTCCAAACCTTCACAGACTCGAAACATGGATGCACAAAATTTCGTGATGCTGGTGTTAAAACCGATGCTAAAACATGCATAAAAATACATAATTAATTTGGTAATTTAGCAAAATTTATCATTGTCATTTACCTTGCAAGGTTTAAATAACGATACAATGTGCCTTCTTCCGCCGTGTTGTTCAACATGATGCAATAATCGTATAAGAAAAATCTAGAATATATCTTCGTCTGCTGCTATCAATAATCCAAATCCAACTAACCTCCAATTATATTTGCGTGCCGGTTCAAACTTGCTCGCCGCTTTACTGCTGTCTTTGTCTTTGATTTCAGCATGCAATATATATGTAGTTATCTGCCTGCATTGATTTGCGATTAGAATGATATGAAATGCACATATATGCAGCCTTATTATCTTTTGTGTGTTAATGATGAACTCTTTCCGCTAAATGTGTATAAAATCAGATGTTGTTTGTGATTGCATCAGAAAAAATGCGAAACAGGTGGTCTAACTTAAGTCAGCATTGCCAGTTGGTTCCCTCTATTGGGCAATAACCAAACTACTAATAATGTTAGATCGGCAATCAAGTAATTTCGTAAACGCATTATTTTGCTACTAAAAATAATATTTAATCAATTATATATTAATCCTATTGTTCGATCATCTTTTGCCATCTTTCGTGAAAAATCTCCAGAATGGATTTTTTTAAAACCAATTCTGATACGTGCGCTATCCCGACAAACACAAAAGTTACGGCCATCAATCGGCAAACTGTGTGTATAATGTGCAACGCACCAACGGCAAATCAGTGGCAAAGTGATAAAAACCGAACAAGCCGCTGATAATATTTTCGATGGCGGGCAATCGGCCAACTGGTGAAGTTACTAATGATATTCACACTTTGCCATCACTTTTCCGTCACTTTGCCATCACTTTGCCGTCGCTTTTTTGTAGCTTTGCCACCAGGTTTTCGTTACTGTGCCATCACTTTGCCGTTGATTTGTTGTAACTTTGCCACCAAGTTTCCCTAACTTTGCCATCGATGTTCCGTCACTTTACCGTTGTTATTTTGTAGTTTTGCCACCAGGTTTCCCTCACTTTGCCATTACTTTTCTGTAACTTTGCCGCAATTGAGTGGACCAGTAAAATACTCAGTAGAACAATAAAACACTGTATTGCTAATTATTTAATATATATATATTTTTTAAAGAAAAACTAACAATAATATACATAAAATAAGTTATAAGATATTACATGCTATCAAAAACTAATCTATTTCCTTGCCCTTCCTCGCCCGCTCATTACGACCACCATGTCTATCAGCTGCATTCCGTATATAATTTTGTATCGCTTTTTCCACTTCCTTTAAATTGGAATTCTCGCAACATTTAGTTTTTCTTGCGGTCACTGTAAATATAAAACAATTAGAAAAAACTGAAAAAAAAACTTAATAAACATGTCGCTTCTAGAAATTAAATATTAAAAAGCTTTAAGAGTTCAAATAATTTTCAAATTGAATGCCTTGGTTTGGCAATTTAGGCATTATTACTTAAAACAAGATTAATGATGTTTATTCTGGTCTTGAATCCAATTTTATCATTTTGTCCGGACCAGTTCATTTGTTTGACAAAATCATTTTTAAATAATCTGGAGAGCATCCTTTTCACCACATCATTGATTGATACGCCTCCCAGTAAGGCTAACGAATTACTCTGCAATATGAATTAATAAAATAATAAATAAAATAATTGTGGCTATAGTTATACTTACAATTTCAGCAACATAATCCTTATTTACTAACGAGTTGTTGAAATTTGTTAAGCTATCTATATTATCTATTGGCTCAGGAATGCTGTTAACGTCAACCATAACGTCATTCTGGCTAAGCGTTAAATGTTGTACGGCTAACTTCAATTCCTTTATCTCTTCTCGAGCAATCTCTATCCGGCTAGTCAGTAATTTAAAACCCTTTACCATTGTAACTATTAAAGTTAAATAAAGTTAAATCATTGCATCAACATTTAAAAAATATGTAAACTTACTCTCCATATTTTTTATCAGTTGAATCAAATCATCCTTTTCTAAATTCTTCACTACCTCGTCCGGTAGTTTTGGTGCCATTGGTATATCGATGGACTCATCTGATTCAAAATTTCTGAAACTAACTCTATGTTCTTCGTCTGTTTGGGACACATTGGATTCTCCTTCCAATCTTTTAAATTTTTTCAAGGCTTTTCTATAACTTCCTAAAATTACAAAATGTATTTAATAAAAGTAATTATTTTGCAGGGTTAGATTATATACCGGTAGTATACATAACATTGATTTTATTAATTTCATACTCTAAAAAGTCAACTTCGTTACAATTCTTTATTAATGTTGTTCTTGTGGAAGCATCACATTTTGGCCATTTGCAAAACTCCGATGTTCCTTGTTTATAACACCAAACTGCTGGAATTATTTCCATAGGAGTTGATTCACCTACTTCTTCTTCCACAAATTCAACAATACACCACCTACAATAAGAAAAGTAATAATAAAGTGATAAATAAAACTGCACGAAATGTACCATTTTACGTATTTGCTGTAAAAAGGGAATTTTAAGAATGTGTTAAATATTTAGGACGTGGCTAGATGGTTGAGAGGCATGGACACAAATTGATTTTTAATATTCGTTGGCATTAAAAGTGCTTTGTGTAAAATTTCATTGGCATTATAAAAAACGTAGTTTGCAGTTAAATCTTCTATAATAATATTTGTTTTAAATAACCTGTCACTATTTTCTGGATATGTACAAAATTCTTTTATTGTTTTTAATATTTTTCCAATGATTCCAATAT
>JARJDW010021955.1:0-92974 GCA_030264715.1 Adinopsis sp. GC000173 | reverse complement strand
GCCATGACGTCAGCGTCATGGTTATTTTGACATCAACTTTGTTTTTTCAAATGGAAACCCCCATTTTTTTATTCAGAATCCCAATCTACGTAAAAATGGGGCAACTTTTATTAAAATTGTTTTTTAATCCGATTTCAATCTTGGAAGATATTTATCACAATAAAAATTTAAAAACCATTTTGGTGAGGCGAATAACGGAGAAAAGGTGCATTTTAGGAAAGAATGTTTCCAATAAAAGTTGTTTAAAATGATAAGGAAAATTCAATGGTACTAATCTCATTTTGGTCCAAAGGCCTTAGAAAGTATCATTTTGATAAATTTCTTCCAATTGTGAAATTTTGAAATCGGATTAAAAAACTATTTTAATAAAAGTTGCCTCATTTTTTACGTACATTGGAATTCTGAACAAAAAAAATGGGGGTTTCCATTTGAAAAACTAAAGTTGATGTCAAAATAACCATGAAACTGCCGTCATGGCCAAAAGTGATTAGTCCCATTAAATTTCCCCCTTTATTTTAGCCAATTTGTGTTCGAAACATTTTTTCCTAAAATGCGCCGTTTCCCCATTATTCGCCTGTCTCGAGTTAATTGGACCAAAATTGGTTTTGAAAAAATGCAATATACGATACATGTCAAACGACCCATATTTTTTCTCGTCTTTATATTTATTTGTATTAAAGTTGATATCAACAGTATTTACGGTACAACGGGTAAAACCCAAAGCATCTTGCATCTGTAAAGCAAAGCAAAAAATCGTCTTATCTTATAAGCCGACAGTAAAAAAAATATTACATTACATTATAATTAACACTTAAGTCTTTTAACCAATCTGCTGCATTTATATTACGGCCCTAAGCAATAAATATTCAACAGGTCTGAGGGTTATTCCCCCGCACTCGTAATCAATTCCAAAAAAAAAAAAAAAAAATTGTGATGCGCTTTATAAGCGAAGATTTACGGTACTCATATTATTTATATGACAGCATTTTGAAGTATTCATGATGCGCAGGTGTGATTTAATGTATAACGTAATTGTATTCTTTTCGTGTAAAATAAGAAAAATTAACTCAATTTCTGTTATAGGCTACATACTTTTAGATTTTAATTAAACTAAATTAAAAAGTTATAGATGAAAATTGAATTTGAATACTTTCATAATAAATGGCCCCATTTATCTAAAATAGTTAAATGAAAGTAATTCAAATAATGAATTACAGAGGCATTAAGATACGAGTTTAATTCGTTGCATGAGTGGCCTCGTAACTAAATCTGTGGCGTTGCACATAATCAAGACAAATACAATAGTTAGCCCTGTTTTCAAGTGTACAGCATACGTCGTCCATCATTAGATAGTTTTATAATCATATATTCATCTTGTGATATTTTAATAAATCAAGTTTCATTGTTAGTTTATATGTGTGCTGATATTATTGCGTAAACCTTCAGATACACATTATCCATCACACGCGCATATAACACTACAAATGCAGCTCTTTTCTGAAACCAGATACTCACATTATTAATTAATTTTACATTGAAGTTATCGCCTGATGCGAAAAGTCTTCGGATTACAACTCGTATCTCGAAATTCAGCTCAGTCCTCAAATATACTATTAGTTCTACTGTATAAAAAGTCAAATCATTAATAATGGTTTTTTTGCAATTTATAGTATAGTATTTCCCACACTTTCTCTAAGCAAAAAAAAAATCGATATCTTCATACATATATTATATTAATGTGTCAAAGAACCGAAACGTGAAACCAAACATTAATATAATTTAAATTTTAAATGTACCACCAAAAAACCCAATCAATTTTGAAATTGAATTAATTAATCTCTTAAATTTGTATTCGTGTCACATATTAATTGCACAATTCAAATCGCTTGTAGGGCGGCGAGTGTAAAATAAATTGCTGCACAGAGGATTATTAAATTTATTAAAATATTTTATTGCAGTATAACAAATAATTTATTTAATTTGTTTCATGTCAAATGAACAGTTTTGTTTTGTGGCCAAACGTGTTCTTCTATCCATGAGATGTATTCGGAAATTTTTGTATATATTGCTGGATCTTGTACGCCACACAAACCTCGTCCAAAGGAAGTAACGCCCAGTGTGTAAAATACGCATTGGTTATTTTCTTTTGTTGCCACTAATGGTCCGCCGGAATCACCCTGTGAATTATAATTCAGTTAATTATTTAAATTAATATAAATTACTTTAAATAAAGTACCTCGCATGTATCTTTAGAAGCGTGTTGTTCCCCAGCACAAATCATGGTATCTGTAATTCCATTTCTTAGCTGATTTTTTCGGTTACGTGTATAAATATCGTTACAAATACTATTGGGGTAGATTTTTAAATTGACTTTGCGTAATTCATCGCTGTGGCGTCCTAAAAATTAGTTGATAGTTAATCAAGTACAATAAAGTTTACCAATTACCTTTTTCAGTCATTCCCCATCCTGTGGCCGTTGCTTGACGTGGTAAACTATCGTTTTGCCACAAACAAGCAGGTCGTATATTCTCGCTAAACTCTACCGAATATTTCAATTTTAACAAACCAATATCATCATATTTTGTTTTGTATGTATAATTTGGATGTTTTATATGCGCCACAATTTCGATGGTTTTAGGGTTTGCATGATCCGTTTCACTATATAAATTTAAATCGCCAAGACGTACTACTGTAGGTCTTCCAAGACTAAATAAAATAAATATTAATCATTTGTAAGTTATTGTATAATTTTATATTTACTTTCGAGTTGATATGCAATGCGCTGCAGTCAATACAAAATTTTCGCTGATTAATGTGCCGCCACAAGCCCACTGGTAAGATCCTTGCCCCTCAGATTCGTAACCCAAAGCAGCCTGAAAAAGAGTTAAATTGAGACGATAGAATAATTGTCTCTTTTTACACCAATTTGTTTCTTTAAAATTAAAATGTATTTATTATTTAATTATTTCGTTATGTTTGTAAATAACTTTTTTGTTGTCCTGAAGATTAAATATATTGACTAACTATTAACTAATATAAATATTTGTATACCCTACTACAAGTTATTAAGTAAATATTGAATAATTAAAATTAATTGCTTTTATTGGAAATTCACAATCCAACATTTAATTAAATGGATATTTAAGAAATAAAAACTTTTAACTCTATAGAAACTTTTTTAATATTTTAAGTATTAAAATTAAAATGAAGTAAGAAATTTTTAGTTATTTAACTAAATAATACTCCAATTTTTCTGCAATAAAATACTATCATCTGTAAAATTATACCATAAATGGAAATTCTCCTAACTTCGCTGGTTCTCCTCCAACAATTAAATGTATCCCAGGCGAGCATTTAGCTGATTCAACCGCAAACGGTTTAGCATCAATATCCAGCGTTGTAAATACCGCTTCTTCGGTTACTAATCGACTATATTCGCGACATTCTATAAATTAACGATTTATTTATTAATAATTTAACAACAAATAGTGCATTACTATATAATACTTTGTTCAGAAATTCTTTCGGGTTGTCTATAGGAAGAAACTCTTTCCGGCTGTCTATAAAGAAAAGGGGCAGAATAGTCATCCTCATCCGACGGAAAAAACAGCGCTGATAAAAAACAAACAAAAAATAATAAAATTATATTCAATTTACCACTAAAAATTATCGATTTATTAATATTTTATCAAATTAATAGTGCAATAGTATATAATACTTCGCTCAGATATTCTTTCATGTTGTCTATAGGAACAAGGAAAAGAGTTATCCGACTGAAATTCAAACAACGCTGATAAAAAACATAAATAAATTAATAATTATTAGTAACGTATGCCACTTGAACGTAAATAATATTATTTTTCTTATATACATATTATTTGATAATATAGCATCTGAACTATATTAACTCGTTTGTGACCAAATGTTATAATAATTATTATATTAAAAAATATGTTTCTCCAAGCGTAGTAAATATTTACTTATAATTTCTTCAATTTATAATCTTCAGAACCGCTAAATTGTAATATGCATAATTTGGCCCCATAGTGCGTTCGAAATGAATCAGTATTTATAATCTGTGGAAAATTAAGTGGAATGTTATTTTCTAGTATTCTGCCTAGAATCCGTGAAGGTCTAAATGAAGTGCTACTTGAGTATTTATTTTACTTTTAATTTGTTATTACCTAGTACCAAGTGTTTTCATCTACTAGTGAATAGCACTAAATTTATATTTTGTATTTTGTAAGCCCAGCTTACAAACTTTGCATTTGTTAAAAGGACTTAACTTTGTTTCTACAAACCACATGTCATATAATATCTAGTGCCAATGTATTAAATCCGCACAGTTAACTATGTTTACAAACATAGCCTTGATCTTAACAAACATTCCAATTATATAGTATTTTTGTAATGTAAAAAAAATAATTATATCAATTGATTTCAGCCACGATACACATTATTGTGGTAGTATCAGTTTTGATCAAATGGGAAATTATTTCAGAAAATAAAATACTGTACAAGTGACAAAAAGCCGGCGATTTTAATTAATATATAATATATAATAATATAAGATTGTTTTTCCTACCTTGCCCTAGGGTATTTCCAATAACACACAACGATGTAACCAAAAACAAATATTGCATTTTTCTTATAATATTTTCGCAATTTTGCTACAAAACAACTAATCCATTACAATTCAGATACATAGATTTTATATACCCCCATACGATCAACTGTATCTATACTGGTTTTACCAGATTTAAATATTAAATAAGTTTTATGGTTGGTTTACGATATTAATTGTTCATATTTATGCTGTCTTAGACTGCGAATTTACGTTTTTGAACATCTAATTTGCATGAAAAGAAGATAAATTATCAAAAGTTTCTCAGAAATTATTTCATGGAATTTTCGCACTTCTTAAGGGTCAGAAATTGCAGTATTCATATTTATTCATCAATTATGTATAAAAATGTAATTAATAAAAATGTATGTATAAAAGGAGAAGGATGCCTGTTTGTAAAAAAATATATTATTATAATAAATTAACATTAATTTACTTATTTTCATGCGTTGTTTATATTTTATTGATTAATTACGTTAATAAAATATTTACATATGTTAACAATTAATAATTATTGCAACGCAATCATTTAAAATTTAGCATTTTTACAATAGAATCATATTAAATCGATATCAAACATAAAACTCTCAAGGAAAAATTATTTATTCAGGTAAAAAACTGTTTAGTCAACTGGTCAAAAAGAAATCTAACGTTATGAGACATCACAAATGCGTCAAAGATTTGAAAGATATACAAATCCAATCTTTAAATCGAGTTCAATAACTGAATTATAAAATATAGAAATTAAAACGCATGAGTGTACTACTAAGGTATGTAAATAGATAATATAATTCATCGGTGTGGTTTTCAACCTTTCAGTTTTTCACGCTTCTATTTGTGTTGCAAAGACTATGCAGTTTTTATAAATTAGGCAAATGAGTTAAAATTAAATAATTTAAACACCTTTAAAACCTTTATTTGAAAAATTATAAATTCTATAAAATGCTCTTTGTTTTAAGATAATTTTGATTGTAACTAGACTTGCTGTGCTCGCTTCGATAAGCCCACTCTCTGTAAATTTATTACACATTTTTGTTGAAACATACATTTAACTTTTCTGAGTCTTGGTTAGACGATAACAGTTCAAAGCTTGTGAAATAGTTATGATAACTGTTATTTCTATTATGATCATCGATATTGTTAATCATATATTTCATACACTCAAGAAGCGTAAGTAAGTTTAGATGTATAAAATTCGCTCTTCAATCTTCTCTATACCTACTATTTTCTATTAATCTAACCACCCTTCTTTGAAATTTAAATATTTTGTTGGCCGTTGGCGTATTTCCTCATACTATGATATAATAGGATAATTGTGATTGAAAGAGTGCATAATATATTTGCATTAGCAGATTATGAAATATAATATTTTTGCAAATATTGGGAATGACGTACAGTTTAAAATCACTAACTTGCCTTATAAACGTTTTACAGCTGTAGATAAATACAAACAGAACGGTTTGAAACAATCAACATGACAATTATGTTGAAAAGCATAAGTGAATTGTCCACAAAAACTTAAATGTTTATGTATATTCGATGTTTTAAATTTGAAGTACATGCAGTATCAGTGTAAAATAAAATAGGTTTATCAAGATTGGTGTAGATTAAATAATAACATATTTAAATGTAACAAATAATTTATTTACTTTATGTATTTATGTATGTTATTCTATCCATGAGATGTATTCTGAAACTTTTGTATATACAGCGGGATAATTATCACCGCATATTGGTTGTCCAAACGAAGTAACGTCTAATGTATAAAATACACATTGGTTATCTTCTTTTGTTATTAGTAAAGGTCCACGGGAATCACCCTACAAATGGCAATTGAGTTAATTGTTTAAGTTAATATTAATTTGCTTTAATTCAATACATCGCAGGTATCTTTAGAAGCGTTTCGTTCCCCAGCACAAATCATTGAATCAATAATACTGCGTTTGTAGATGTCGTTACAAATACTATTGTGGTAGATATTTAAAGTGACTATGTAATTCATCACTGTTGTCTCATACAATTTAATTGGTTATTACTCAATACATACAATAAAGTTTGTTAAATCACTTTCTTCCGTCCTTCCCCATCTTGTGGCTATTGGTTGATTTGGCAAATCATGTTTATTCCATAAACAAGCAGGTCGTATATTTTCGTTAAATTTCACCGATTTTTATAATTTTATCAACCCAATATCATTTTGCTTCATTTGCCTGTTACAGTTTCAATGTCTTATAAGCTTTTCAATCCCAACGTCAATATGGGTTGCATTATCTTCTCGGCTAGCTAAATTTAAATCATCGAATCTTACTAATGTAGATTTTTCATTATTAAACAAAATAAAGATTCATTAATTGCAAGTTATTGTTTTTATATAATTACAATTGAGTTGACAAGCAATGCGCTGCAGTCAGTACAACATTTTCACTGATTAATGTTCCTTTCTGTTTCGACTTCGATTCATAACCTAAAGCAACCTAAAATATATTTTCAAAATTGACTATTTAACATTTAATAAAATGATAAACAACATTATTTCTACATTTAAGCTATGTTTAATTCATACCATTAAAGAAAATTCGACTAATTTAGCTGGTTCTCCTCCAACAATTAAATGAATTTCGGGCTCACATTTTGCTGATTCAAGCGCAAAAAGTACAGCATTGACTATTGAGTCAGCGTTGCAGCGAAAGAATGTTCGACCACAGACAATATAATATACAGATGCGACAATCGTATGGGAGAAATCATATACCTTTTTTGTAGTTTTGGGACGTTAGAAACGCCACTAGTCCTCTTTTATAGTAATATATTATACAGGTCGAACCCCGTTAATTCGATGTCGCAAGGGACCCAAAATAAAAGTCAAATTAAGCGGAATATCGAATTAAACGGGCATCTTTGATTAAAAAAAATATTCAAAAAATCATTTTCTTGAGTATCCTAGTACGGTAATTGATAACTGTCATCACTAGCTTTACAATTAAAAGGTTTTGTTTTTTCTCCTTTGTCCTATATAGTATAGCGCAAAGATTTTTTTAGTGTGGAGACATCTCCTAATAAGAAAGGTTTAAAAATTTAAAACATTCAAAAAAAATTAAATTAATTAAATTAAATATTTTATATTTCGTTTCGACATTTTGCGGTTTGAAATATTTTTGACATTCACATCGATTTATCGGGGTTACTTTGTTTGAAATTTATATTCACAATCACATCAAATTATGGAGGGTTCTAATTAACGAGGTAATCGAATTAACGAAGTAGTTTTACTTGAAATATTGAACGGCCAAGAAAATAGTTCGAATTATAGGGGTAAATCGAATTATCGAGAGTTCGAATTAACGGGGTTCGACCTGTAATTATTTTTTATAACAACAAAACCATATAAAAAGTGTACTTTATACCTAAAAAGCAATAGCAAAAAAGTATAATTGTAGCTATACACCCTTTTTACAAGGTAGATACGTTTCTCGGAAAATCGTGTAAATATGATTGTATATGTTAAAATTGAGGATAAGTTCCACAACTTAAAATATCGTGTAAAGTTTGAAAAAAATATATGTATAACAAATGTCGCCTCCAAGAAAGCGTAAACATTACGACAACATATTCGCTTGTATGTACATACTATACTATGTGTCGCTTTGAAAAACAAAATCAACGGGTACGAACATTATTTTGAAAATTCACGTTAAGTCCTCAAAAGGGTCTTTGTTTCCTAGATTTCCCAAACCAATCAATAAAATAACAACATTAAATAATTCAATAAAAATACACTTGGAAGATTCACAAATATATTTATAATTTATATATTTATTTATAATTTATATTTGTGAATCTTCCAAGTGTATTTTTATTGAAGTACTCAATTAGGGTTCACCAAGTGAGTGTAATAAACATCATTTATTTATTTATTAAAAACAATAACACCTAGAAAAACATCAAATTTTCGATTGTGTTATTTCAAATTCATGTAAAGTTAGCTGTATTTATTATTCATAGAAAAAGTAAGATTTCTGTATGTAAAAAACTTATTTTAATCACTTAAAATTGCATTATTTATTTTCTCATTTTTATGCATTATTTAAATATAAACAATTAATCACTATAACAACAAAATAATATATTTTTAAATCTTAACAAATAAAAACTTATATTATAATAGCGCTAAAGTTAAGATTCAACGATTTCGCAATTAAATAATTTAAAATTATATCCTAGTTCACTTATAACTGATAACAATTTTCTAAATGTACTGATATCATGCATTAATCCTTTATAAACTCTTAAAGCATCTCGCCTGGCGTATCTATCAATAGTATCAAAGGATTCATCAGGACACAGTTCTCGCTGAAAAAAGATACAAGGCAATACAATTACTCATTTCATTCAAATTAAAATCGCTTCTGGCAAATTGTTTAGTCAACCGACCACGAACGATTTGAATGACGTTATTGAACGTCACAAATGCGTCAAGAAGTTGATGAAAGCGCTTGTGGACGTGCGTCTAAACATCTTGTAGGTGAAGCGAATCAATATATCTGAATTAATTTAAGCGATGCTTATTTATTTTCATTACATATCTAAATGAAATTGAATGCTACGTAAATACTAACTTACCCAATATACCTTTTTCGTGTTGTAAAAGATATGAAAATAGAATTGTTCAAAGCGGGCTGCATGTGAATTATCTTGAAAGACATGAGTGAAATATCCACGAAGTAATAAAAGTTGCGTAAACTCGATCTTGTATGCAACGAGTCGTACAATTCGAACTAGAGAGGCTGTTGTGCAATCATTTAGACGATCCAAGCAGCTGAATTGTTGCATTTTATACACTAAGCAAACGTCTAATTTCAAACGCAACGAGAAAAATGCCTTATTCTGTGAAGATGCTAAAAATATAAAATTAATCAGTAATAATATAGTGAAGACACCCTAATGACAAAATGAATTTAATCTAAGGTTACAAATATATTGCTATATATAATGAGCCGAGACTGCACCTCTGAAGGCGCATCTCTTCAAGAAATATTTAATACTTTTTTTATAAATTCCGATTATACCAATTCATAATATAAGTATTTAAAATAAAACAATTAAACAATAAATTTAATAATATTAATATGGTTAATAATGGATAATAAAAATGTAAATTCGCTATGCAATACGAGAGAAATTATAAAACTAATATTTCTTATTGTTATTTTTGACAGATAAATATATTAATTGTATGATTTTAAAGGTGAAATAATCCCTTCAATTCTGCGTAAACGCCAATTATTTAATTTTTTTAGTAAAGACCGTCTTGCATCTTATCTTTGGAGTGCTTTCCTAGCAAATAATCTTTTGATCCTGGAGTATAAATTGGGTCACTTGTTTAGAAACCAAAAACGCAAGATATTCACCAATATCTTTTGTTTACAAGTCTACAAAAATGTTTTAGATGAATTAATGTGAACAGTTTGTTACCTTTCAAATGATATTTGATTGTTACAAAAATGTTTATTTGTCTATCAACAAAATATATAATGCCACAGCTTTAAAATGACTCTCGTAATGAAGCGTATACCTTTAAAATTGTTTACAAAATTAGTGGTCAATAAGTGCACCTACCTGTAATATAATGGACATGAGGATTACTTTGGTAGTGGTAGTAAATGGCATTAAGGAGGACAAGGCCATAACCCTTTCGTTGAAAATTGGGAAAAATAAAAAAGTTCTTAATATCTACAAAGAATATGTTATGCTGTACAAACGCATATCCTATGATAACCGAAGAGGTAGCTTTCGTGCAATATAAATAAAAGATAGTTTGCATAGTGGATGGATCAAGTTCATAACTTCTCGTTGAGAAATTAAATGAAAAACGTATTAAGCGATCATGCACTAATTTATCATGTTCGGAGGAAGCTTGGGTAACGGAAGCATGGGTTACAGTGAACACATAATCTAAAACATATAATTTCTACGATGAATAAAATTATTTATAAAAATGTTTCTCCCATTTCAGTTTTATGAAAATTGCAAACACTTTGTGCTACAATAATGTAGCTCTATATGAATTTTATAATTTACGTTGCTAATTGTGTTTTTTCTACCAGGTAGCGATAAACTTAACTACTTTAAAAATAGATTTAAATTCAAGAAATGTTTTTATTCGTATATTGTTCGGATAAATAATATTTAGTTATGACTGTAGAAACAACATTATAATCATTTCCAAGTATAAATAAAATGCAATAATATTAATATATGAAATAACTTTTATTTTTAATTGATGTGTTCATAATTTTCTATTTTCTTAGCCATCTCGATGTTACCATTCACTAACTTCATATCATATTAACTGCCGATCTCGAAACATCTGCTATTATTTTACAAATGTGAAGTTAATGTCTTGCTTGCCAAACATATACAAATAAAAACCATTTCTTCATAAAATTTTCAATTATTAAAAGCTTTTGCCACTGTTTTATATACACTACCTTCCATTAATAGTAAGTCTATGTATAATAGTATCAAGATTTAAAGATTAATTATTATTATAGATGTAAAGTAGTCAGATAAAACAATTCGATAAGAAAGTGTATCTAGATAATTAAAACTGTATTTGATTAGTTGTCTTACCTTCCATCGGAAATGTTAAAATGCTAGTGCCTCTCATTATTGACAACTCTAACATCAATCCATTTCTATGCTCGCTTGGATATTGGACAAAGTCTGGTACCCAACGTAGATACGCTCGTCTAAATTTTTCATATGCGTCCCCATTGTATACATATTGATCATCTATCTTAACTAAAAATAACGGTAGGAAATCGTAAGCCGTATATACTATTTCCACGGAAACATTTGGATGTTCATCAAAAATTCGCCTAAAAATGTTAATAATTCGCTAAATTTTCCAAATAATATTTGAGACATACGTATTTGGAACATATGATGGTTTAAATGGCACTTCGTAAATCTGGTCGGCAAATTTGTCAGGCAATTCTAAAAAATAAATGTCGTTAGATAAATATTTCAAAAATAAAAAAAGCAAGTTTTACTAGCTCGAATTGTAATAGGATAGGCTGTCGGTTTCGGCATATCCGGATATATCGTATAGACGTATGGAAGAAACAGATTCTTCTCGAAGACATCTCTCTCGTTTACCGATTGGAAATTAAATATTCTAGTCACCATACTCATCATTTTAAATATTAATTATTTACGAATCGCACCTTACATGTAATTACGACAACTTTAATCAATATGTTGGTAACACTGTCAAATCAACAATTCAATTGTCTTAAAATTTTTAATTAGCTTTTTCCATCAAGATGGGTTATAAAATTTTAATTAAAAGTTTAACATATATTCATAATCCCATTCCAATTATCTTGCGATATATATCTAAATAGATAATGTTAAGGTAAGAGGACAATTTCCATAAAGGATTATGCAAATTCAATTATGAGTGGATTTAAAAATTTTAAAACTTTTGGCGCCCTTTTTGATTTACGATATTCCTACAAAGTTCTTGGTAATCAACCGTCTAAACTTATCGACAGTTTACAGCAGTTCTAAATTACACGAAATTGAGAGATAACGTATTCGGTAAATACATCTGGAGCATCAAGATTCTTTCACGCAACTCAACTAGTTGATGAAATTCGATTTATCAATATAATATAAGTTTTCAAATTAATACAACTCTCTATTTTGAAAAGCAACCAATAGTTATTTTAATATAAAATTTTTGATTTCATTAATAAATCATGAAACTTACAATGCCCGCGAGATTTCGTATATAATCTACAATCATAAGACAAAAATCTAAAGGCTCCAGATATCTTTATCGATGTTCTAAGAATTTACAATTTTCATTTTAGTTTTTGTGCGTTTAAATTCAATTTTTAATTTTCAAATACATGAAAATGAAAAAGCAATTCATAACAAATGTGATATTTTAAATTACAGTTTAATGAAGTTTCGAAATATTTCGAGGCGCTCCTGTAAAATCATCGCTTGTCTCTAAGGATATCGCAGTGTACACTTTCCCTTAAATTTTAATTAAATCTTAAATTAAAAAATACATGTAAGGTTACTGTTGGGCATAAAGTCTAATAAACCTTTGATACGACTTGTAAAATAAAATTTAGATGAAAATTAACTAAATTGGTTGAAAAAATCAATAAAAAATGCAAGAAATTCGTATTTTTACAACTTTTATTAATTTTTAAAAATATTCCTGGCACATATTTTCGAAAGTTTCTCTAAATATCTAAATATAGTTTAAAAACTTTATTCCTAGAGAAACCATGACTATTAATTATATCTACAATTATGTTTGTTAATAAATTAATTAGCAATAATTAATCAATTGAAGGTAATAATCACGTATTCCATAAAATTGCACTTTTCAATTGAAAACAATCATATGAAGTGGCACCTGAGACTGGGAAAAACCTGTATTCCGTGCTAAATCAAAAATATGAATTATATAAATTGTGTTGAAAAAACTGACAGATACACCTACACTTTAAACATATGAAACTTATATATAGCAATACTCTGCTATACACAACCTTGATATTATTTAATAATAATTTCAATTATAAATAATGTAATAAAAAAATGTGCAAACTAATAATATACAGAATTTATTACTTCAATAAAGTGATTATAATAAAATATGATTATGATTGAAATTGTGCGGTATATTACAAATAATTAGCATTTTAAATAATCCTATTAACCGGAAATTTAATCAAACCTCTTAAAACGAATTTAATCGGAATATATTTTTCCATATAAATTGCAATAATCCATTCCACTAAAACAATAATTAATAAAGGAATAATTCTTGGTTTAGTTTTATGTTTGTTTATTAGCAAATTATACTATTATAATTTCGCCTTTCACCATTTCCAAAGCTATGTATGCGAATAAAAAAAACAAACAAACAACCAAACCAAGAATTATTCCTTTATTAAATATTAAAGAGTTTCATCAAGTAACAACATTTTCAATCAACTATACTGAATCATTATATCGCACCCTTCCTGCAAAAGTGACAACTCAAAAATATCATTTTGAGATAAATCGTTTTAAAGGATAATCTTCATACTAAATAAGTTCTTTTAGAAGAATGGAATATTTTTTTAAATCTATACAGCTATTATTTTCCAAGAACGTGTTTTAAACTGTTGCGCCATTTCACACGTTAATGTGAGGCCTAACTTCTAATTGTAAAAACTAATGTTTTCTTGCTAAAGCGGACACCCCCAAATATTAAGAACTGAGGTTTATATAGAAGATAAACAATTCATTGGTGAATTTGGTAAGCCATTAAACTGAAAAATACAACATTTTGCGTTGTCTTGCAGTAAACATGCAATATGTGTACATAGATATGAATTGTAAGAAGTTCACTGCAACCACTTGGTGAACGATGTTAATTTGTTCAAATAATTTAGGTAATTATAAATAAATAAAACGACACAAAGTTTTTTTTGTGAACTATACCTTGTATCGTTTTATTTATTTATATTTTTCAAATTATTTAAACAACTTTATTGTTTAAGTTGTGGTCAATTTCAAAAACTAATTTATATTTTAATTCAATTTTTGCCTAATAATAAAGGAAGTGGTTGTGTAAAAAATCTTTCACGCAGCATTTCTTTGTTGAAAATTAATCTGCGTTAATAACAAATATTGACTAAAAGTGAAAAACGGTTTGTAGAAAGCATGATTCTTGGCTGATAATAAAAATAATTTAACAACCTATTTATATTTGTCGTACGAATTGCAACATACGTGTCGCCTTAAGAGTCATTTGTCGTAATGAGTTTGACTGTAGATTTGAATGCAATTTGCATAAATTTGGAAAACTTAAGTTATATCGAAATTACCCAATTATTAGATAAAAATTATAATAAATTTTATACAACGTAAAAATTCATGTTAGAAATTAAAATAAAACTAAGGAATTAGAAAATAGTAATAATTTATTATTGTACACATATACATGACTAAACTACCGCTTTTCTCTATAAAAAGAGCAATGAAAAATTAGATTTTTGTAAGGAAACAAAACCATTTATCACAATAAATATTTATTACTAATATAAAAAAATTAATCCATAAGTCTTTGTAAAAGTAGTATCTGCGGTTGTATTGATCTAACAAATTGTTTGACATCCCTGTGAATGTTCCGATTTAGTAAAAAGTCCTCCCTTAAAATCTGTTTAATCAGAGAGATTTTCTCGCCGCGTTTTTTATTCGCCAGGGCGCGACTAAATTTTCGCTAAAATACATTCATTATAATAATGAGTCATTGATTAATAAACGTTTTCATCTCACCTTATATTTCAGGTAAAATTCTCGTTTTATGTAAATAACGAACTGATTTTGAGTTTCCTCGTTGCCTCTGCTGTAATAATAAAATAATATATTGTAAATATGTTTTACTTGCGCTGGGCATATCTTCAATAAATCTTTTGCCACAATTTCCATCGCCGGGGAGTAGCCCTCCATAATGCGCTCTCGTTTAAATTCATCTAATTGAAATAGGGTTTTCAAGTCCACTTTATCTCTCATTATAGTAAATTCCTCACACGGTGATTCAACTAAAAAGAAGTCATGTATTTTCGCACACAGAAAATTATTTACAATCTGTACACGCCGATACAAGAATCCGAAAAAAATACTGGATGAAGTAAAGCTGATCCAGAAATTATAAATAATTCACTTTGAGTATACAACTTATAAACTTTTTAGTTTTGCCAATTTTTGCTTTATTACGTTTATTATTTGTATTATGTATAGCTTGTTGCAGATATTATTGCAATTAAAGCACCTATTTAAGTTACTAGTTTACTTCCTCTTCTGTGCCTCAATTTACTACATTTATGTCAGTTATTAGTAATATTTAAATATAACTAAGCGAAAGCGAAATTAGTCACCAAACATAATATGAAAAGCACATTATAAAATTATAACGAAATAAACTTACTATTTGTCATTTTACTGTTTAAAAAAATGATCGACATTCCGCTCGTAAAATAAGAGCAACTATCAGCTTCACAATGCAAAAAATCTTCAAATTAGAAAACTATATTGACGTCAAAAAAGTTTCTACAAATATTTGGTTCATATACTCAACCGTTTCCTGGAACCAGTAACTTTTTAGGGAAATTAAGTTTAGCAAATTAATTAACTTATGTCATTGTAATACCAAAAGTGGTTTTGACGTTAATTAATTTTCGTGATTCTGATATTGTAATTTGTTACAAAGAGTTGGTAGGACATCTAAAACATAAATGCTATGCTCTCAAATTACAAAAGTTACGTGCGAACCTAATATAATGTATATTAATTACTTAAGTATCATATTTATAAACCATTTTTGATTGGTGCGAACAATCATGAAGTTTGTTAGAAATTAATATCCCTAAAAATTATTGCTTTGATTGGCTAGTCTGGGGTGATCTGGCGGTATACGAAGGCCCGCTGAGGAGAAAATTAAAAAGGTTGGCATTCAGAAGTTGATATCGCCTGTTATTCTATAACGGATGAGTCCGATCAATTGTTTTTAATGACAAATGTAAAAAAATCAAACAAAATTGCTAATTTAAAAAGTTTATTAATTGAGACATTGGACTATCATACGCGACAGCCAGTTCAGTCATTCTAGGAAAGATACTTACTCTCTGGATCAGATTAGTAAATTATATTACATAAAACTTACTCAAAGAAAGGATAACTTCGTGTATATATTACCTAAGATTCCGGATTCTTGCATCTGCAAGTGAATATAAATTATGATATACCTGAAATGTACTCAATTTCGGGTTTTGTTTTATAGTAGTCGTAAATAGATCTCAACATCTTCGAACCAAATCCCTTCATTTGAAAATTTGGCAGAATAAACATTTGTGCAATTCTGACACGGGATGAAGCCGGAAAGAAATACACTGTACTGAATCCAATTGGTACAAATTTGGCCGTTTTGATATCTTCGTCGTCATTGATCTGTTTGTATAAATAAAATACCCGCCAATTGTTGTCGTTAAAATCAATTGGTGAGGCAGCATCGATGAAAAATACAATCAGCGCTTGAAATCTTTTGTGGAAATCTATGACACTGCGATTTGATAAATCCGCGACAGATATCATCGTTTTCATAATCTCTCCATCAATTGCTAAAACATGATGTATTATTTATGTATGCAAATTAAGAATTTAGAATAATTGGCGTAAATTAAAACAAAATTATAAATAAATTACCTATGGGATTTTATCTTAATGATAATTGTCTTAAATGGTTAGGTAGGGCGTGCAATTGATCGTAGTTAGTGTTATTATTATAGGGGTGGCTTAAATAATAATGTATTTACATCTAGCACATGCTTAACTTAAAAATAAGGTATGCTTAACGAATAAGGTATTAATGTTCCCTATCCTAGAGTTAAAATACCTTCTGTACTTCTGGACAATATTGTCCCATAAAATGTGCTCAAATTATCTGACATTTTTAAACGTCGAAATTCCTCATAGCCTGAAGTCATATGTGGAAACCATTCTCCCAATTTCTCCTCTAAATCATCCGCTATTTCACCTTTCTCTGGATTATCAAGTTTTTCGTCGAATAGTATGCGAAAATGTGCATGAAACGCTCCTGGTGATAATCGAACTTGGATATTTAAATTACGATATCCGTTAATCAACTCGCTGAAATAAACAATGTGCTATAAAGCAATACACAGTTATCGTTTTGAAAACGTACTCCTGTCCAAATATTTGATGCGCCATTGTAGGTCGAAATGACTTGGACCTTCCATCATATTCTAAAAATATGACTCGTTATATCTATAAACTGTAATTATAATTTTAGATTACCAATGGTGAATGTTAAAGCATCCAAAGCACGCGATATGAAAGGACTGTTGAATAGTTCAAACGACTCATCAAAATCCTTGGGAGATGACGAGGTAGATGTATCACTATCTGTTGTGCATAAACATTCCCAATCATTATGAAAAATGTTTTTCATAGTACGAACTTACCAGAAAGCTCATCGGCCATTGAAAATAGACTAAGATTACGCTGTTCCATCTTATTGATTATAAACGTAAATCCCACACAGGCGTAAAACAACCAATAATACAATATATTTGAATAAAAAGATGGTTTAATAATATTACTTTATTAGCAAATTTTACTAACATTAAGATGTAAAAACTGTAAGCCGCTAGTATATAACCTAAAAAAGTGACGGTTAAATCAAAAGTTTAGTGGCTTTTACATTTTTATGTTGGATTCTTGCAAGGTTCTTTCACCCCTTTCACTTTTAAAAAGCGGGAAATATGAACATGTAGGTTACAAATGTTTATTTCATAAAATAAATTAATTGCAATATTGTTTCACAATAACAAATGATAGTTATATATTGAATGTATAATGGGTAAAAAGTTTTAATTTTATAATTTGTATTAATGATAAACCTGGAGACAATTTTTAACATGATGATATAAAATTCCATAATCTATAAGGTATATGTTTAAAACACAATGAGGGGAGAATGGATTATTGCATTTAAAACATACACCATAGAGATTGTATTGGCAAATTTAAGGTAACACCATTCGCATCTGCTTCTTAACCTATATTGCAGTTATTCCAATTCCGTCAGTCATTATTGACCTTACCATTCTTGCAAATACATTAATCATTTATTTTTCCAACTAAATTAATTAAAGTATTGATGAGACATGAAGATTCCTCAATTTCTCACAATGGATGGAAATGAAATAGAATATTTTGTACAATGAACTTCATTTATTGTATTGACATTTTATTTTTAACTTGACAGTTACAAGAAATTAGATATAGTCCACTATTTAAAGAAGTCCATCTTAAATATGGTCTGAACCGTGTTTAAAACAGACTTACAGTAATTAAAAAAAATCACTTAAATATCTATTATATATTAAATAAAAAAGTACGGCAATAACAAATTGTATCACACATCCAAACAAATTTGTTCCGAATGGATTTCGAAAGGAATGGCTTTCAAAGTTTGGCGTCTTTTTTTAAAAACGTTGTTAATCTTACACATTCAAAGAGACAAAGAAAGTTATCAGGTGGACGGATACTATTCTATAACAAGCACACATAAGAGGGTTTATTTTAATATATTATATTTTTATGTATATATACAAACATATACTATATTAATATAAACAAATTGCAGTAGAATTATTAAAGTATTACAAATGAGATTATTTTCCACAATGATAAGACACCAAACTTAAACCACTAAATATCATTCAAATTTCATTTCATCATTTATATGAGCATTAAAATGTCTCCAATGGGACCACATCATCAGGCTATTACAATTTCTCAATTTTGTTTGTTTGTTTTTTTTCTTCAATAATTCATAATTACACTAAATTGGTCCAAGATTCACAAGGGTGGCTTCGCATGAATCAATGTACTCATTTATATAAATAAATCTTATACAAAAACTAATTCTATACACTTACATAAATATTGGATTAATTAATCTACGCTGCTTTTATATAAATATGTTGAAATTTATATAGTCGCAGCATCATTTTTATACACGTAACTACATATTTATACATCTCTCATTTTTCTTATAATCTTTCTCTAGTTGTGGCAAAATAATATATATATATATATTTTTATATGATACGTATAAAAATTGCAAATTAATTAGTACAGCAGTCGAACAATTATAAAATAAATTTTTGTTTGTAATTTGTTTGATGAAATTGAAGAAAACTGATATAGATTAAAATATTTACATTTATATGGTGCGTTTTTTTGTTATCTTTATATTAGTAATAAATATTTTGGATTGTAATTAATTATTACGGAACTTCACTGCGTCCATTGGTATAAGACGTGCTTCTGCAAATTAAACAAAAAATACAATAAATGTCTTAGTATTACGTTAAATTACGTTTAACATTTACAGACATGAATGTGAAAAACATTTAATTAACATAGAATTTTGTGAATTGGTGGTAATGACAGATTTGGAAATTTTTTTTAGTATAAATTTTATGTATCAAAGGAACACAACAAAAAAAGGTAAAAACAACATAAAATTTGCAAGCTAAGCATAGAACTATTCTGGCACTAATCTATCAATTATTATTCAGATCAAAATGTTTTACATTACTATTATCTACAATCAGTCTAACAGACAACTAGGTGATGCTATTCGGTTCACACCAATGATAGGTGAAAGACCAGAGAGAGAACATGGAAACAAAATATATATAATACATATAAAAAATTCATTATTTTTTTCATTTTTTTGAGCTAGAATATTTATATATATTCCATAAATAGAAAAAGTTTTCTCACCCATTTAGAAATTATACGGTATACAATGAAATAACTTAATCACATTTAATATTTACACTAAGCTGTGCAAAAAAGTTAAGCAACTGTGAGTCTCGGCCCCACGGCTTCCATACCTTCAGGGGGCACTCGTACGCTATCGTTGCTCAACGAACCATTTACTGCGCCATTTGCATTTGCGTACAAATCGGGAGCGCCATCAGGAGGACTGCATAAATTCTGGACTGCCAAATGCAGTCGCAGATAATCATCGACTGATTCCCATATGCCGGGCCGTCGATTATGATATAGTTTCACGTACATGTAGATATCAATATGATTATCATACATCAAATGCTTTCTTAACGTACTTAAACAACAAAATTCAGCGGCCTCTGTTCCACCATATCTGAAAGTTGACAAGCAAAAAGCAGGTTTTAGTATGGTTAGGTTTCTTGAAATCCCGGGATTTATTATATTATATTATAAAATATGAGAGATGTTTGGAGGATGGTTTTTAATTAAGTTTTCAATGAGCGCAAGAATAGAATTTTGTATTGAACCGGAAAGCGATCTTGATTTATAAATGAAGTTCACTTCGTTTATAATTACCTATCAACAACAACAATAGGTCCGTTTTGATAACCCAATTGTGAGCCTTGCACAGTGTTAGGTAGATGAAAAACTTCACCAATTGTTGAACATAGATGCGGCCAATTTGTGCTATGAATCATACGAACATGTAATTCATAATCGTCTTGTAATGATTGCATTGTAAAATCTCTCGTTACATAATTTGATTGGGCTTGTTCATTCACCAATTTCACTTTGTAGTTTTCGGCATCAACCGTTTCTTGCTCAACAGGCCAAAATACTTCAAAATCCTGAAAACAGCATAATATCATTTTAATTAATCACTTATTAAATATCAACTTTTCTGGTCTGGACTGGTATTGATTTACATTCAACAGACGAAAATTTTAGTCAAATACTTTAAAAACTTTACATTTTAATTGTTATCAGTAAGCAGTGAATAGTTTGATAAGAATTTACTTGGTTTGTTGTTACTACCGAATGATTTTCTAGATGAGTTAAAACATATTTCAACAACATTTTTGGTTTTTCAAACAAGTTTCATGTTTATATAACTTGAAGAATACAATAAAATAAAGATGAATCTATGACTATTTGTTGATTAATTCTAACGTCAGAGTAAATATTTAAAGTGAATGTTGAATTTTACCTGATTATCTATAATACTAAGCATAACAATAGTTTGTGCATTGTGGTCCCAGACCATTTGCCAGAAATCTTTAATCGTTGTCCGTAATGGATGTTGAGTGATAATAAATTCACGCAAGCTGTGGAATCCTTGCATCCAAGTGGCATTTATATAATCAGATCCATCTTCGCCTGGTTTTGGAGTTAAATGTACGCGAGAGCTTTCCACTGGTACAATATCCATTCGTCGATTCTTTGGTTGATTTATCACTTTATTAGCTGATACAAGATTGAACTCTTTGCATTGGAAACTTGTCGCCAGCTATATAACAAATTTAGTTTAATAAAAATTCACACATATCATGATTTATGTATTTTTAAAAATCTTTTAAGCTTTAATAATTGAATGTTATTTCGAGTAGTATTCCTGAAATATGATTACCTTGAATTGATAATCAAGTGGTTTCCATGGTTGGCATTTCTCCTGTAACGATTCATCTTGTATGATTTGCACATATTTGGGGAACTGGTCACGACTTATATTTGTCTCTCCCGATTCAATCGCTTCAAGTAATGCATCATGAATGAATATATACTGTTCTTCAGTTTGTACCAAGAAATTACGTTGCGTGCGGATATGCCGTAAAAATCCAAATATATTTACTTCATTTCTACTACGTATTTGTCTAAGCATAGCATCTAATACTATATATGTACCAGTTCTTCCCACACCAGCACTACAAAGCAACATTAAATTTAATTTATTATTTAAAAAGTAATATATATATAACGACTAACGGGGTATCATATTATAAATTATATTTAGTAACACATCCTACATAAAATGATATACAATATGTATATTTAATTAAGCTCCATTAGAACATTTTAAATCATTTCGCTTTCAAGCGATAATATCATTTCAGAATTTTCTATCATTTTTAATAAATGCAAGTACATTGTATATCATCAACCAATTTTACATTCAAGTATTATAAAATTGAGAAAATAAATAAAAGTAAATTTTGAAAATATCTTTTGTTCGACTCATACGAATAACAACAATAGTGCATAGAAGTAATTATGCACTCCTCTTTCGTATTAATTAAATTATTATTTACATTGTTGTAATTAACGACGCACATGTAAGAAGTTTCTCTTATTAGTTTGTTAATTAACAACAAATTGTAGCTGTTAACTACAACCAATTTCACTATTAATTTCGATCACAATGCATGTTATGTAGGATTAGAACATATTATTGATTGATTGATGATATGGATACCATACATATACGTATACGTACGAATGTAATTAAAATATTACCTGCAATGAACAATGATAGGTCCGGCATCTGGTGGGTTAGCAGCAGCAGATTTTTTGACGAAATGTAGTACCGGCAATGGATGATCGGGAGTACCATGATCGGGCCAGTTCGTATAATGATACTGATAAACTAATTTCTCAGTCAATGCTGCCTTCTTCTTTTTAATCTAGAAACAAATAATTGCAAAGTAAATTTAACGTTTCATCATCAATAAATTGATAACTGCTTCAAGCTTTTAATTAAAGAGCACAGCACAGATATAAAATAAATAAAACGATCAATAACGCAATTAAAAAATTACATCCTCTGATTTTATAAAATGTGGAGAAAGTATATTTAAATTCTATATTCATTCAATTGGTAAATAAATACGTCAATACTCAATACAATTAAGAGTAAATGCATTTTATAAAGCAAAATGTAATTTCAAACATTCTAATTTTAATTTGATTGATCATTGATAAAATGTTATTAAATGGAAATGTAAAGGAAATAAATTGAACAGCAGATTGGAAAAGTATATTTTCACTATAAAAATGTTTTAGAAAAATCCATGATTCACATTAGAGCGCTAATTATAAATATTTTAAGCGCACTGATATTTATATGTTTACTTGTAATAGTTTGTAATTATAATTAGTAAGCCAGCCGCATGAAGTAATTTACCATTTTTTTCCATTAATTAGATTTACTCTTGCAAATCTAGATTATTTCATCTGGTTTGCGAGAAAATGCATTTGCACTTCATCATAAAGTTCATAAAAAAGTGAATTTACTATTCTCTATTTACATAAATGTTTGCCGTTTGGAATTTTAATACGCTTCGATATAGTTCATTCCTACAATCGAAGATATAAACCGGTTTATAGTAAAATTGCAATTATAGGATGTTATTACGGAATATGTGGAGGCTGTTACAATTATGATTAAACAAAATTATACGATTTATTATCAAGCAGATATCTGCAAGAACCGTTCAAACTATACTTTAGTACTTATACAGTAGAACCTCGACCTACGTCCATTCGATATATCTCCAATTCGACATACGACTTTACTCAAATGATTCAATCATATGAACAAAATCTATCAACAAATAATTCTAATTAAAAATGCAGTGAATTTGAGATACGTCCAAACATTTGGAACGAATTAAGGACGTATCTCGATGTTACACTGTATATCGTATTATTTTATAAAACAAAATACGAAAAGTGTAAATTAGATATGATGAAACACAATCATTCCTGGAAAATCGTTGTATTTTTCGACCGCACTCTGTGTCATTTCTCATTCCGACATAATTACTAAATAATTATGTCGAATTCAGCAGCAATACGAACAAAACGCATAAAAATGAAGGAATGTAAATGCTATTAATTAGGAGAATCTACTTGTGACAAATAATCGATGAGTTCCAGGAATAAACAGTAATTGATTTTTATCACACTTTAATGGATGCACTGTCTGTAATATCAATTTAGGAGGATGGTATTCTTTGTCATTTGAATAAACGTCGTCTGGAATAAATCTCTAATTATTTCTTATCATTTTAACAATAAACTAGCAGTTTTCCGCGGCTTATGCGCTGTCACTTTGATCTTTATATTCCATTTTTTTCCCGCAAAATAATGATGATAGAAGTTTTCTTCTGCGAACTTGTTTGTCAGTATTACAAAGTAAAAAAAGAGCTGCGTGTTAAAAACAAACAATTGCAAAATCAATATGTAATATTTATGAATCAATATTTAAAATTCAATACACTTATGTTATGATTCACTCATACCATAGATGTACGCGTATTGATAAATGTAATGCGCACATTCGGATAAAAATGTTTTGCATCGATAATCATTTAGTACTAAATTTTACTAAATAATAAAGAGAAGCAAACCATTAAAATTAATTGTATTATAAATGCGATTATGTAGCATCATAAATAACTTTCAAAACCAGCCTTGAAATTATAACATTTTAATAAAAATTGTTGATTATTTAATATAATTATTTCTATTTTTACTAGAAAATTGAACGATAATCTAATTAATTCTGTTGCTTATGCTTTGGAAAATGATCATTAACGAGTAGAAGATATTTTTATATAAAAACAGTATATGAAAAAAAGAGACAAGAATAGATTTACATATAGGTTATTTTTTATTAATTCCATTATAAATTCCTTTAAATTTGTTTTCAAGACGTAAAGAATGTTGTAAATATATTTTCTGTTCTAAAGAGATGCTTTAATAAAAATATTTTTCTTGAGACAATTTTTTATGCACCGCACAATTAGAAAAGGAAAAAGAAATGTTTACTTTCATTTAATAAAAAGTGTGTTTATTGGAGTATCTTGTCAAAGTCTATTTGAAAAATTAAATTAAATACTTTAGTAAGAGTTTGAAAAGTTTTGATAACTTAAAAATAGAACAACAAATCGACAGAAGTGTCTATATATATATCGCTTTATTATAACCGATAGAGTATCTGATATAAATTTTTTAGCGTTATCTCGGCAATGAAAAGATGTTTATGAAGCCATTGAGTGGATATTAACATTAATAGACATACCCTTAGATGTTTAATTTGCAGAGTCCTTACAGTGTACGTAGACATAACATCCTCTTTGACTAGTTTCACTTGAATAACACCATAGGTTTCCGTTCCTTCTTTTGGCCAATACATATCACATTTTCTCTACAAACATTACATATTAATTAATATTAATCAATGCAAGGCATATTTAATACATAAATTTATAAGGTAAAGTAAAAATAAAATAAATCACCGTTATAGTAAACGTATTTCTAACGAGTAATTAGTAAATATTTTTCATTCTTTAAATCATTAGAATTATTAGCCAATTTATATTTATAATTAATTATAAATAAAAAGTGGAAAAAAGAAAAAGCACAGCACACAATTGCATTTGTACCTCGTAATGTTCTCTACCAAAACGGGATAGATGATAAAAATCCTAATGAACATAAATAAAAAGCATAGGTACTATATATAATAATAAGTGTAGAATCTATCATCATAGTATAATACAATAATAGTAATTTGAAAAATATATATACAATTTGAATGATGATAAATAATATTTGAACAATTGATGAATTGCACTCACCCTTCCACGTTCGACTAAATTAGTAATCATCACAATAATGTTAACTCGCTGCTCCCAAACCATGCGCCAGAAACAATCAAATGTCGATGGTAGCGGTCCTTGTGTACCTATGTAAGCTTTCGACCATTGAAAACCATCAATGTAATTGGCATTAATGTAATCATTTTTCTTCTGACCGGGCATTTGTAGCAATTGAACGCGACTATGATCATCTAAATAGAATTAATTAAGTTTAACAACAAAATAACCAATTTCCATCCGATAAATTTGTAAAACTTACAGGCGATAATATTCAAATAACGATTTTTCGATTTGTTATCGGGCAATTGTGAGTTGACAGAAGCGTATTCATCGATGTTTGCTTCTGTTTGGATTGTCTCATATTCTTTGCTAAATCCAATATCGCCATCAGCGTGCAATTCAGCCACATGCTTACTGAATAAATGAACGGGAATCGCTCCTTTATGATCGCCTGGCTCATCTGGTGGTGCATTCCAATCCAACGAAGCTGTTGGTACAGAACATGGCGGATCATCAAGATAGTAATACGTTGCATGGAAGCATTTTCTAAAGTGTGTGGAAAGAAAAAAAAAAGGTTGAATTAGATAGAGCGTACGAACTGATTCCAATTGGATGTGAGAATTGTACCTCCAAATGATGAAAGATAGAATTGCTAAAAATAGTGCAAATCCTGCGCACAAAGCACCGGCAATCATTCCAGCACTTAATTGATGATGTGTGTGTGGCATGTAAGATTGAATTTTATCACAATCAACCTGCAAGTTGACATATTTTGGATCTGAATATGGACCTTGAATGATTCTTCCTGTGTAGACGCTCTTTGTTGATGCACTAACGCACACCTCGTATTTCGTATTTGTTGTGAGATTCTTAATGGAATACTGAAATGGGTAGAATAAGAATAAGAATAAGAATACGAATACGAATAGAAGAAGCACGTTCAATTAATTAACATGATTATAATTATTATTATGATATGAATGAATAATAATGAATATTCAATAGAGAGTTACGATACGTACCGAAGTGAGTAAATGTTCGGTGTTGGTTTGAATGGAGATGTTATCGTAATATCCAGCACTACTTTTCACAATAATATTGTAATAATCGATTGATTGAAAATAATGCATTGGTCGTTTCCATTGCAGAAATATGGAGTCTTGAAATTCGCATGTTAGATTGGCTATCGTCGGTGGGCTTGGTCCAGCAATATCGGTTTTGTTTGAAACCTCATCAGATTTATTTCCTTCATGCTTAGTTGTAAACGCCTTTACGAATATTTTGTATTCGGTGAATGGTTCTATAAATGAGAGAAGAAGATGGTCATGATGATGAGGTACTAGTAGCTGTATTATTAATAATTAATGTTGTATTGACTGCATCTTATTTGACAATTAAAGAAATAAGAACCAAAACAACAAAGAAAGATGAATAAAAACGAAATACGTACTTAGACTTGTCAGATTGTAGCGTATGATCGGACTAACACCTATGCCTTGAATAGTTTGTACATCAGTTAAGTTGCCATAGACATAATAAATTCGGTAACCATCAATCGCACCATTTTTCTTTTCTGGTTCATTCCAAACTAAGTGTATACTATCGGATGTGATTTCGAGCACTGTGAGATTCAAAGGCTTTCCAGGAACTATAAATAAATTTAGTAAACAATGCATTAAAAGTGAAAACAAGTCAAAAAGTAAACACAAAACAATAAACAATAAAAAAACATGCATTGCTAATATTATTAATATTACTATTAGTGAGTATTTTGTATGGTTTGTATGTTGGTTTGGATGGGATCGTAGTGGATGTCAATAAATTTTCATTAATAATGGCTCTTTATTAGATGGGATCGTAAATAGGTTGAATCTACATTGTAGACATTTGGGATGTAAAAAAGGCGTAGCAGAATGGTTGTGTTAGATACTACATTAACGACAAACCTTCAATTGTATTCTCAGTATTATCTATAGAGTATTCGGTGGTGTCTTGACCATAAATGAATGAGCAAATTGCTATTAAATATACAACAACGGCATGACCCATCCTAACATCAAACAGTGCTTCACGGAATCACTAAATGAAAATATTTACGCACCAAATTGAAACACTCATATTTGGAGTGAATTATCACAGTTGATATTAGTAAGGGCGTTTCAACTAGGTAGAAATGATGCGCATTTTCTCTAGTTATTATATTTTAATCTTAACAAATAGGTACTGAATATACACGATGATCTGCACCACCCAGCGGTAACTGTGACAGCCGAGTTTTATGGTGAGGGACGTAAGGGACCTAGAGGGGTTCCTGACCGAAGCGAAACCGGACGGGCCGGCGCAATACATCAGAGTTTGCTTGCTCCAAGTGTTCGGTATGTGTCGTTTCGGTTTCAGCAGTTCGGGTTCGAAATCGCGACGTTTTGCGCTTCTATCGCCTCTACTGCTTCTGCGCTACACGACGGCTGCCTGCCTTCCACTCCATACACTGCCATATACACACACACACACAACTCTCTCTTTTACTACTACGACGCGATCACTACAGAAACATTGCAGCGATTCTAAACGAACGCGTTCAACGATTTAACGAAACACTACTAACATACATGCACTTCTTGCTTCGTTATGCCGCTGCTCATGCCGCCTATGCCGCTTTGCCGTGCTCTGCCGCTCTCTTTGCAGCTCTCTTTACAGCTCTCTTTGCTGCTCTCGCTCTCGCTTGAGAAAGGAGTGCTAAGCCGCTAAGCGAACGCAACAAACGAACCAACTATGTATTCGATTCAACACCACATCGTGTTGTGTACCTACTATTTTATTATATTGCATGTGGGAGGAGGTCATCATGCATGCACCTTAAACTTTCAGACAAACAAAAACATATTCTCTTTAATTAATGTTAGGTGTAGCTTAAATTTTGTGGTGTCTTTCTCGCAATCGACGGAATCACGGTAGAGAGATGTCATAGGAGGATAATAGGTCATTCTTATACCGTCTGCCTCACTTCTGTGTGCACTACCTTCAACTCATTTTCTTTTATCAGATCTATACAGGATGATTAAAAGCGATTACCTTTTTTAATTTATACAATGAATGGTTTATCTTTATAGCGATATACTATGTATGTAATAAAAAAATTACCTAGTAACAGATAGTTGCTGTTAAAATAACTACTTATATTTTATTTATCTATGCATGCCTATTAGTTATAATATCATTGAATTAATTCATATGCAAAAAGATGTGTCAAAGTGAATGTATAAGGGTCCTTATGTAAATGGGGGACCTTGGAGATGCAATTCTTATTCACTATTCTATCATTCAAAGAAACATTTTTTTAAATTACTTTTGCCATTTTGAAGGGTCTCCCCTCAAATATCTATTCATAAATTTGTCAAATATATTTGTCACAATAATATATATAATAAATAAATATTATTCTCATAAGCATTTTTCGATTCACAAATAATAATTAAATAATATTTTGTCAAATATTTATTCCATTTTTAGAATCGCATATGATGATATTAATAGCAATTAAAATAATTATATTCTTTGAATCAATTCAATGAACCATTAAGGGGCTTAACGATTTATAAAATATAAATTCGTAAATAGAAAAAATTTATATTACATTTATTGCATTTTTCGATTCCTAAATAATAATTAGAATTATAAAATGTTTTTCAATAATTTTTCCAAAATTTTTCTTTTACTTTCTGATATTTCCTTGCGATTACATACTTATAAATTAAACTGTAACAAAATATTATTTTGTCCAATATTTATATTTATATTTATGATGTTATTAATATCAATTAAAATAATTATATTCTTTGAATCAATTCAATGAACCATTGAGAGGCTTAACGATTTATAAAATATAAATGTAAACAGACAACATTTATATTATATTTATTGCATTTTTCAATTCACAAATAATAAAATGTTTTTAAATCATTTATTCAAAATTATTCTTTTAGTTTTTGATATTTCCTCGCGAAACTGTAGCGAAATGATATTTTATATATATATATTATATTTTACAAATATTTATTGCATTTTTAGAATTGCAAATAATGAATTAATATCAATTAAAATAATTATATTCTTTCAATTCAACGAACGATTGAGAGGCTTAACAATTTATAAATTATAATGAAAATAGACATTTTATAAACTAAATTGTAGCGATATGATATTTTGTCAAATATTTATTCCATTTTTAGAATCGCATATAATGTATTAATATCAATTAAAATAATTATATTCTTTCAATAGATTCCATGAATGAGTGAGAGGCTTTATAAATGGTAATTCAAATTAACAAAATTTATATTATATTTATTGCATTTTTAGATTCATAAATACTAATTAGAATTATAGAAGTTTTTTCAATAATTTATTTAAAATTATACATTTACTTTTCGACATTTTCTCGCAATTACATATTCATCAATTAAACTGTAGCGAAATAATATTTGTCAAATATTTATTTAATTTTTAGATTCGCAAATAATATATTAATATTAGCTAACATTATTGTATTCTTTCAATAAATTTAAAGAATGATTTTTAAGAGGCCTTTCTTTAATGATTTATAAATTAGAATGAAAAGAAACGAAATTTATCAAATATTTATAACATTTTTTCAAAATTAATCTTCTGCAATTATTTATAAATTAAAATGTAGTGATATGACATTTGTCAAATACTTTTTAAGCAATTTTTAGCATAGCAAATATTAATATTAATTAAAACGATTCTATTCCACCTATAATAATTTATAGAGAGCAGATGGTGTATTAAAATAATAAATTATAATTTTAATATTAATAATTTTGTCATAACATCAAAATATTTCAAGTAATGTGAGTGATTTAAAACGCATTCTATTTTTAACTCATACATAAAACAATTTATGGCCCCTCTTTAGCTTGTACCCGCTGCCTATGCACGTGTTCTCGTTGATGATTCAAAATAATGCGATTGATTATATTGTCTGAGTTGCGAGAGGCTTTAAATAGTTTAATATTAACGTATTCATTAAAATTTTCGAGTAGGAGCGCATTGTTCATTGAAAAACGACTCCAATACCTCGGTTAACAAACGTCCTTGTTAAACTATTTTTCCTTTAGCGAACTTTCCTTTGCTTTGCTTGCTTTTATTATAAAACATTTAATATATGCAACACTCAAATCGAACCGATAAGTATGCATTGGTATCTACTTATATTAAGATGTACAAAATAGATTAATTATTATTCTTTGTGTTGTAAAAACTCGTTAAGGAAGAATTGATTTGTAATTATATATGTACTTATAACGCATGTTTTATTAGCCCATCATATTTGTAAATAAATAGTACCATAAAATATTAATTTAAAATTACATTTATTAATTAATTAATTATTTAGGTTCAATAACTTACACCTTGCTTTAAATGGTGGTGGATGGCAGCACTATATACTATTTCGTAATTTTTATCTTTATGTAATATACGTTTCACGTTATTTTGGAATGAATTAAGTTGGTTAAAGAAGGTACAAATAGGGTTTTTCAATAGATGCATGCATTCATTCATTTATTACAACAATAAAAATTAGTAGAGAATTTAAAGCTGATAGTGCATTAGTAGTGTGTATTGAGAGTTTTTATAAAATTCCACCACAACGTAAAAGTGTAAAAAAATTCAATTCCATTGATGCATGAATTAAAATATAAAATTTATATCAGTATAGTATACATAGTTGTAGTTGTGGTGTTTTCTCGCGTTCGTAGAACTAGTTTGTATTTTATTAAACACCCGATATATGTTATTAGCAAAACGAACAACAACCCTTTATGATGCTTTCTATTTCCCAATAAATATTAATGCATATTTCTGCACTCGGTGCTCCTAGGGATTTGACACGCTACCATATCCTTTTGTAAAATCACCCTCACTCTAATATTCCATTTTTGAATATCTTAATAATTTTACAAGTAGTTATTGAATATTTGTTCTTGCTCGCATATTACTGAATATTTCATCTCATATCAAGAGAGTAATCGATGCAATTTCTATTTTATTTGAGCAATAACGAGAAAATAATGATAAGTTGTATTTAAATGAGGCGAACTTAAAGTTGAGACAATCTTTTGTTGTTGGGGAACAATGGATCTAGAAGTAGCAGGTGTTCGTAGAGGTAGATGAGGGCGTAGATAGACGACAGATGCATTCTTAGTTGCATCTTATTTTCAGCCGAGCCGCTCTCTGTTTTGCTCAGACATGTGCACAAAAAATTCATACCTAAACTATGTATTAGGTATGTATACGTACGTATACTGAACTGAATTGTTTGTTTCGCTTCTCTAAACTTTTGTTTTTCATCTCCAATATTGCCATGCTTAATTAATAACGGACACATCAATGTAGACAGGATGTTAAAATTAACTACATAATCCTTATATCCTCTAACGGATGTTTCATTTTATATTGTTATTACATTTTGACCAAATAAATATTTATAAACGGAGATTGCAGTTCGATGTAGGTAATTAGTCGATCGAAATAAGCTATTTTTAAGATGCAATTTGAGATATTTATTATTTTTAAATAGTGACATCTGTTATTGAATTATCCAAGTTGGCAGTGAAGATATTTACCGATACGCGTCTGTACTGATACACCTGCATAGAAATTTTGAAATTCAAATTAATTCACCAGTTGTTTTTTTAGAAATAAATAAAATGCTACAGTGTTATACAGTTATACAATTACATATATACATACATAAAGTTTTTTGCTTAATTTTATTATGCAAAATGTACTTTATTTCATTGTTTTTTCAATACGCGCGTGATATTTATGCATAAGCATACACGTATTTTGAAAATATAAAACGTACAACCTCATTCAAAATAGAATAGAAAATAAAAAATAAAGAACACCAGCGCCGCACACACCATCAACACATCTACACAAGCGTAGATCTAGATCAAATGAAGAGTGCGCAGGGTTAAAGGTACACAGTACGTAAAAATTTCTTTATTTATAAGAAGAGAGGAAACAATTAGCATGAGCAAATGTGTAATGCACTGAATCAAGTATTAATTTAGAGATGCATTAATTAAAATCGCCCCCTTTCTGGTATGTTATGGAATTATTAAAAAAAGAACATAAAAGCGAAAAAAAAAACAAAAGCCATGAGCAATTAATTTATGCTTTCGTTTTCAAATAGAAATGTCTGAATAAAGTAGTGGAGCTTTTAGCTTGCCAATTGCGCGATGGGATAATTAAAAATCGTCTTGAATTTTTCTTTTCAACCGAATGGAAACATTTTCCTGAAATTCGAATATGTTAAGATAGGCGTAATGTTTGAAAGAAATAAAGAAATGTGTAAAAGCGAAAAGTAAGGAACAATGTGTAATTAATTCGTTCGGTTCATTTGTAAGAGTAAAAAAAAGTTGGAAGAAAAGAAGGAATATTAGGTGTTAGCATAATGTAGAATGAAATAGTGAAGCTTTTAAGTTGTATTAGTACCGCATTAAGCCTGAACGTAGTTGTAGGAGATAGGATGATATTTAATTTATAATGTATAATGTATAAAGAGTGAGGTGGTCCAAGTCGAAAGAGATCCGCCGAACAATAATGAATGGTTCATTTGCTATATAATGAGAGTAGCGCTGATAGAAACGGAAGGAGGCGACGCTTGCAGCGCCTCAACGACGCTCAACGGTACGAAGTAAATGCTTACTTTAGTGTGGAACGGGGTTGGGTATTGATTCATGCTTCTGGAGAGTTTTGGTAAGCATAGAACATGTAAGCACATTCCAATCCAATGGTGTCCAGTTCGTACATTATTAATTTCAGAATTGAATGCGTCAATTCATCTTGCTTGTACTCGCCATGAGAGAGAAATTCCGTTCTCTCGACAGTCGGTCTCGGTACCAGCTTAAAACGTATACAAGCCCCTGTGATTTATTCAAGCTCTTTTGATGTTGTACACAAACGGGTGGAAAACATTTTGTTTTACTTTAAAAATATGTTTTCATTACTTCTTTGAGCTCATTTGTGTTGTCGAGGAGAAACGTCAAGAGAGCTGGGAGTGGAACTTTACTAGACAAATAATAATAAAAAATAATAAGTGTGAAACGCGTGAATGTGGACGTGTCGCAAAAGCAAAGTACCCTCAGCCCGTTTACTGTTTACAATTTGGGTACATGTCAGCTCGAAGCGAATATTAAACAGCATGTAGAGTGCACCCGTAAAATATCATACACCATACATACTATATATATATCTATGTATATCTATGTATGTAGGTGTAGTTACCTACCTACATACACATCTTTACATAGATAATACATACATTCACCTTACATACATCTTTATCTAAGAACTTGTATATATGCAAGTATAATAATACAATTAAATCCTGTATAGCATAGCATAATTCATTCCCCAGCACTATACTCTTTAAGCGAATCACTCCTTACTTTCTATGCAGAAAGCTGTAATTCGTTCTATGCCGTCTATACGTGTAATATTAATTTTCAAAAACATAGAGATAGAGTAAATTAAGTCAATTTTTGGATATTTATTAATAGAAGTCGCTTTCATATTTTAGAAAAATCTTATTTTTTAGTAAATTTTTGTCCACTTCAATCCTACGCATTTATCTAAGAACTTGTATATACGCAAGTCTAATAATACAATTAAATCATTTATAGCAAGCATAATTCATTCCCCAGCACTATACTCTTTAAGCGAATCACTCCTTACTTGTCATGCAAAAAGCTATAATTCGTTCGTATGATATTAACTTTAAAAATATTGAGATAAAGTAAATTAAGTCAATTTTTGGATTAATTTTGATTAATAGAAATCAATTAAAATTGAACAATAGAACAGATTGTTGATTCACAAGAAAAATTTTTTACTAAAAATGAAATAAAAATTTACATTAACGTCAATGTCAGGTCTGATGATGACCTCTAGTCGAAATACAATGACGTTTTTGTAAATTTTTATTTCATTTTTAATATTTTTTTCTCCTTGTGAATCAACAATTTGTTCTATCGCTTAATTTTAATTATTATCATTATAGTTCACCAAGCGACGGCAACACTAAGGTTTTCTAATAGAAATCCCTTTCATATTTTATTTGGTTTAATTTTATGTATTTATATTTTGAAGAATTTTAAAGAAATGTCTGTTTTTATTCTACAGGCTAAAATATGAGGATGCTCCTGAACAAGCGATATATGATTCTAATTAATCTTTCCCCTTGCTGCGCTTAAAAATGTCGCTGTTTAACAGTTTTTGCCAATTAATTATGATAGTGGTAATTTAATACATTGCCATTAAAAGCTATAGATATTAAAATTTTATTATAATATGAAATTCTGAAATTGCAAAAACAAAAAATCAATCACTCGTTTGAAACAAATATCATATTAAATTTAACTTATTTTATAAATATCGGTAAAGCGTAGCCAAAATATTGCAATATTGTGTAAATGATTTAAACACAAAACCCTATTTTTAACTGGACGTAAAATACGTAATTTATTAACACCTTTTTACCCTGAACGTAGTATGTGCACGTGTTCTTGCTTACGATTGAAAATATTTGTTTGTATTATTTTAATGTTACATGTGTTGAAAGTTTATTACATTAATAAATATCATATTATGTAACGATGAATGTATTGTTTACCAAAAACATATTTCGTCGAATAGGCCGTGCATGATGAAATAAATGTTTGTCGATTTTTTTTCGCTTTGGCGTTGCGTTGCCCCAAACGCCGGCGACGTCAATTTGTAAAATAAGTAACCACTAACAGTAACTGCGTTTATTTTTCTACATGTCGGACAGGATGTCATAGGATGTGGACGATTTCCTAAGCAATATTTGCGATTAGATAGCGTCATTTATAACTCTAAAGCGCTCGACTGATGTTTTAACATTGGGGGATTGCTTCCATCACGGCGAAGAACTCTAATAAAATTGCATTTTTGATATACTGCTCGTAATTCAGCAGATACAATGGCGTGTACGTTGCACGTAATGCACGTTGGCAAATTAAAGATTTTCTTGCGTGTAATATCTTATGCCTTCACATTTTCTATTCCTATAAATTAGTCATCAAAATCTTACATTATCACATTATCATTCATACAACTTCATCTTTATGTATATCATACATAATCTTTAATGTAGCAGTAGGTGAATGTATAATTAATAATATAATAATCATGTTTTGTTGCAATTTACTTGTTTCAAGTTAGTTTCGCAAAAAGTGCCGACCAGTCAATTAGTTATCGAATTTAATGATAATTAATTGGAAGTTAATGAAGATGCTTAAATGAGGAAGATTGGCAACGTTTGACAGCGCAAATTAACGCGTTGTTTAAGATGTGTCAAATAATAATTGTTTCATGGCTTATAATTAAATCCAATATTTCTAACACTCAATTTAATTATACATTTAATTTAATATCAATAAAATTTTTTTGTTTGTTAATGCACAATATTTTAAGTTGAAAATCATTTAATCACATCACCATTTAAATCAGTTAGATTGTTCATTCTTCATTTAAATTTCTATTAATTTAAACTATAATCAAAGTTTTACCGAATAAAATCAAAAATCATTAGCAACAAAAATGTGTGTTATACGAGATTAATATTAAGATGCAAAAAATGCTTAAATATTGACACAAGTTGCAAACGGAAACATCTTACAAATATTTTTTGTAAGAAGAACCGATATACGGATATTATTGATGAAATGAAGAATAACAATATAGATCGTTACCAACTGCAGATGATATATATGGTATGTATTATTTAGTTTGATATTTTTGATATGTTGCTAATTATTATATTTTTTTGATAATTCAAAATATTTTCAAGTTGAAAATCATTTAAATCAGTTAGATTGTTCATTATTCATTTAAATTTCTAATAATTTAAACTATAATCAAAGTTTTACGGAATAAAAACAAAAATCATTAGCAACGCTAAATTCAATTAGTGATTTTACAAAGCATTTCAATTCTTCGAGATACATTTGTACTGAAATGTTTTAATGCAAAGTTTCTTACCCAAAAATAATTGTAATTAATTAATTATTTATGTCTTTAATCGTGATTATAATTAAAAGTAAATTGTAAGTTTTCTAAAAATTTCTATAATAAAAATATATATCTATGTATTTTGAGGAGTAATTTCCAATATAAAGTAGCATTTTTTATCATTACTTGTTAAATTGTTTTCCCAAGCCAGTAATTGTTTTTATTTTTTTAATAAAAGTTTTTAGAAAACAACTTTTAATTGGAAATATGAAAGTTAATGGTTTTCTTCTAGCAACGCTATCATATTAAAATAATATATTAAAATTTGTTTTCATATTCATACTAATTGGAAATGTCATTTAGATAATAATTGAAAGAAAAGTAAAAAAAGTGCATTATTTTTCGTTTAATATTTATGTTCATTGATCTTGAAATTCATTTAATCGTTTCTATATATCATCACATTATAATCACAATCACTTCGTGAATAGTTAGTTTGAAAGAATGATGATCATTCTCTTTTTCCCGAATCTTTTTTCTTAGGAAATTAGGATCTTAGAGGACGATTCCGGATGGTATAAATAATGAATGAGTCGTTTCTGTTTGTACGTGAGCTAGACCTTATAATCAATTTCTCTGATGGGTTATAATAGTCTGGAGTCGTTTCGTAGTTGCAATCTAAATAAAAAAACGAGGGGAAAGTTCTGATGACTCGTTTGGTTGAGCCAGCTGAGTCCCGTACACTTTTCTACACTTTATGATATTTTCCCATTTCGTTAGGATTTCCAACACTTGACAGCAACTGCAGCGCATTGCTGGAAGCTGGTTGGAAGTAGTAGTGGAAGTGGAAGTGGAAGTGGACAATCACTAACTGGCCATTTTAATAAAATATAATCCGTGGAATTTAAATTTAGCATTTAGTGTAATATATCATGCGGGGGAAGATTATATAATTTGCGTTTAAATAATCTTGACGTACAAATATTCGAATGTTTATGAAAGTTTGTTGCAAATGTAGTAGAATGGAGCTGGAATGGGGGTAGATTATCAGAATAATAGGAAATTTAGTACCCACCTCCTTCATCTGTCATGACAAGTACGGTTGTGCTCGGTCCAGGTCCCTCCGGATTGAAAACCTGCAGCGATACCAAATACTGCGTGTAGGTCTCGAGGTCTTGAATTGTGTGACTCTGTAAGAGAAAACATAACTCTCCTTAGAAGCGACATTTGCTACCAACTGGGAAAATTATTCCCCGGATGGTGACCCGGATGGCACTGACACGTGCACGATTACGTGGTGCTTAAACGCTCCAGCAGGAGTTCTTACTCCTGGAGCGGTGTCGAGTGAAACCACAGTAAATACCTCTAGTGCTCTCTTAAATCACGTACTAAATACAAGCAATGAATTTAACTGTCATTATTATTGCTAATTCTAAACCACGTATAACTTGTTACTCTGCTCCTTCTTAATAATACTTTTTACCTTAAAGATATTATTCAATTTTCAAATGGAAATTACTCCCAAAAACAAACAATTTGATTACCTTACTTTAAATATGCCAAGCGGAATATATTTTGTTTTTTTTTTCATGCTAAAATACAAAGCCTGACAATTTAAAAATAGAATTGCTCTGAGATGTTTCAAATAATTTTATGACAAAAAAGATCGCGTACTAATATTACATCAACAAATATCATTTTTCAAATATAATGTGTTGCTAATTTATTAAAATTTCAAATTTATTTATTGTTTCTTATTCTAAATATATGTTTTAATTATTACATTATGTAAAATTTAGTATATAAATCACTTACGCTTATTACGCCTGTAAGTTAACTATTATCCACAATGTGGTTATATTTTTCGTTATGATGTAAGTGCTACATTGAAAATTACAGAACCCATACGTGGTTTTTAAACATTTGAGGCAACTAGGTTGTTTCGATTGTCGCTGTTTGGCCCTTAATAATGGCTACTTCGCACCAAGACCAACTTTTAGTGATCTTTTTTTGTGGTCAGAAGGTGTATCGTGGGTCGAAATTTATCATAGACTTTTGGTACAGTATGGGAATAGTGTGTTGACTCAACGGAAAGCCTAAAATGATTTTTAGCTCTAGGTAAACCTTACGACCACAAAAAATGGTCACTAATCGTTGCTATTACTTGGTACAAACAAAAAGCGAAGCAGTCATGTTTTCAAAAGAGACAACCTAACAGGCTCATATGCTTAAAAACCTAACAGTAATTAAACTATACATGTGTGCTGTACTTTTCAAGACGGTACTACCATCATAACAAAAAATATAACCACATTGCGGATAATAGTTGACATAACCTCGTAAGTCACAACAGTATTCAAACAGTTTATTGCATCTTCAGTTCAAATGAAATATCATATAAGTTTATAACAAAATGTTTGAATATTTTCAAGTTGTAAACGGAAACGTCCTACAAATATTTTTTGTAAAAAGAACCGATCTACGGACATTATTGATGCAATGAAGAATAACAATATAGATCGTTACCGACTTCAGGTAATATATTTATTATTTAGTTTGATTTGTTGCATCCTTCAGCTTAGTCGTAGAAAATAAAAACATTCGTCTCCTTAATGAGTTTAAATTAAGTATCATACAAATTTATTACAAAAAATATTTGAAGATGTAACAAAATATTTGAATACTGATACAAGTTGCAAACGGAAACGTCCTACAAATATTTTTCGTAAGAATCTACGGATGTTACTGATGCAATAAAGAATCACAATATAGATCGTTAACAACTGCAGATGATATATTTATTATTTAGTTTGATATTTTTTACAAAGTTTTATGTTGGCATATTTCTATAATAGTAATATATGTCAAGTTTTCATATTTCTATTGGGTTTTTCCACGACTACTCTATCATTTTATTCCGATTGCAATTTAGCAAACTTAAGTTCATCACAGTGCATCAATCAATCACTCAATCAATCATATATGTCATATCATTATAATATGTATATCATTAAATTGATAATATTATAAAATTAATAATGATGGAAATAATAAGTAGATAAAAAAACGTTAAATTATTAATATATTTACAAATAAAAATTTAATTTAGTTCTTCCAAAAATATACAAAATATCAAAGTTTTACTTTATAAATTTAACTTTTTAAGAAAAGATTTATCAAAGATTTTTGGAATGATTGATGATTTGTTTTTGCGCTGCATTAAATAAATTCAAAGTTACAGTTGTTTTTGATTTATCTTTATTTTCAATTAAGTAAATTTATCTAATCAAGCTCTTAGCTTTATTGATTTATATCTATTATTATTTGCAATTAGTTTGAAATTCAATATTAATCCTTTAAATATTTGGGCTCGTTATAGATAAAATCAAAGTTTAAAAGTTTTCTAAAGCAAGCGCGCCTAATCAATAGCTATTTAAATCCCCAGTTTAAAGTGAAATTGTTATTATTCTTCCCTTCTTTCCATCTAAAACGGAACATAAAATGGAACAAATTTTAAATGTTTGCGCGAAAATACAATAGCTAAAGGGAAAGAAGAGAAAAAACATGAAATATGAAACATGAAAAATTATATTGACAGCTATAAAATATACGGATAGATAGATAGATAAAAGTAAATAAACTAATTTGAAATGAAAATAGAAACAATAGGCAATGCGATGGCCTATTAATAGACAGGTCATTGGATTAAGAGGTTTAGCAAAGTTTCTGTGATTTCCCTAGAGTCTCAGATTGAGCGTTCGCAACGAAACTTGTATGAAAACATCTCAGTCATAGCAATTTCTTTCGGTTATTCCTTTCACTGATCATATTATACCTCAACGCTTGGATCTCTGATGTAGATTTCTTTGACATCGTTTGCACCACGATCTCTCGGCCGGTAAGAAATACGATAGCCCAAGAATTCGCCATGGATGGTGTCAAGATGCGGCGGGCGCCAACTGATATGTAAAGCTGTTGATGATGTATTATGTGCAGTCGTGATGGTTGGCTTTCCTGTGGGAGCTGCAACAGAACAAACAATCAATCTGTCAATATTTATTATCGCAGCATAGCGGCGGCATAGCGGTGGTAGGATGGAAGCAGAGCATAGCAGCATCGAAGCAGCGCGTATAAACCATATAAATATTTTCCAAAATTCCCCACCTCGTTAAACCGATCCATTTATTATATGGAATTAGATTGAGTGGCTGAGTGGTGGTGGCGGTGGTGGTGGTTGTAGCAACTGCTGTTAACATTTTAATTTAAATATAACTCGTATTCATTCTATTCCATATTTTAGATCTGATTCCACCAACTAACAAATATACAGAGTACTTATACCGCTTAAATAGATTCAAATTCATAAGCAGCTTTGCTGCTCAGAAATATGGGATATATACAGAGAATATTAGAATTAAAGTTCTAATGTAAATGTAAATAACACAAAGGTAGTAAATAGGTCGCATAACCATTTGCAATTCCCTTTTCGTACTTTTCTTGTATTTTAGTTAGCACGCTATGTTTTCTTTCGTATCACGTTATAATTTCTTAAATATTAATGAACCAAGGACAGTTTACACAGTGCAATGTATATTTTGGCAAAGGGCAGGGAAAAGGCTGCAGGGTTCAAGCATTATCATTCGGATTGAATTTTACTGCATATATGTATGCTTGTGCTTGTGGTGGTCCCCTAAGGGGAGATAAAATTGAATCGTGGAAAACAAACTTAATATCGGGCTAACACTAACAATGTAAATCGCCATTTGAATACGTTTATGACATCAGGAAATGAAGGAAGATATATATTAACACGGTTTCACAGGAGAGAAGAATAAAAAATAGAAAACACAACACGAAGTGAAGAAAAAAAAATAGCTAAACGAAAAAAACTTACTGTACGAATTTAAAAGATCGTTTTGGAATGTTATGGCAGTTTTCTTTGTTGAGCTTTATTCACTAAATTTCTCTCAGTTCATTTCCTTAGCGTTTATGTCCAAAAGCAGTGCACTTGTGCGTTAGGTTCTATTTGATGTATTCGATTGAGGATTACGAACAATCCCATATATGTGCAATATATAACGAAAAGCTACGACATATACGTAGACTATGACAATGTATGGTTATAGTAAGTATTCTTGCAATACCTCGCTACCTAATGGAACTAAGTATATGTATTCCTAACATTCCGCTAACCCTGCACCAAGCAGAACTAACAGATTACCATAAACTCCTTACTGAATTTAGCATTTTCATTTAAAAGATCAAATTAAAAATTCCTCACTGCAAACGTATAAAAAATAAATTTAGTCATACATATATACGATATATATAGATATAGTATACGTATAGTAAAATTGAATTAAAATAGTTTTCCTCTCCTTTCATTTCTACTTCTTCGAAACAAAAATATTGCCTTTTTTTCTTCAATTTCAATTGTAATGACATTTTGAGAATTCTTTATGTATAATAAGAGATAATTTTATTTAAGAACTAATCAAACATTCTTGAAAAAGAAAGAAAGTTATTTTTAAAAAGGAAATAATTTCTTTTATACATTACGGGGAAACTTGTGAATTAAAATTTCAATTGGTAATTTCTAAAGTAATTAAGTTAAAAGGAATAGTTGTCTACGATATTTGATTTGCTAAATTTTTGTTTTTATAGCCAATTTCATATAAATTAAAATGAAAGAGGAAATGCGGTTAAGGCGGTTAAGGTAATTAACTTAATTTTTCATTATAACTACCAAAGTATTATTATAAAATATTCCTAGTAGTTTAAAGTAAAAAATTCCATGAATAAATTTAAAAAGAAGGTATTTTTAATTAAAAGCAACTTTATTATTTACATAACAACATTAATAAAGTTTTATACTATTCATTTGATGAACTTTTGTAAATCAATATTGTAGGGTATCCAACGAGTGAGTGATGAAATAGTTTTACGAAATTACATTTTAAATTGATGTAATTTTTAAGTTAGTAATTAAATTAATTTGTTAGACGAGAATGCATTTTTATTTTGCCTTCCAATGGATGTAGCAATAGAATTAATTTTTATTTAACGCTGATGATTATTTGATTGGAAGGAGGTATCAAAAAAACACTGTTTTTTTTGGTATATCAATACGTTTCAGCCATGGTTTGTGGCCATCTTCAGTTGTATTATATATCATAACTGAAACATGCGTTGTGAGTTTTACATAATTAGAGGTTATGGTATATATTTCTAGTTTACATACTAAGAGCGTATGCAAGTACAACTTTTAAAAATGAAAAAATACAGAAATGTGTGCGTATGCAAGTACGTTGATACTATTTTAACTACGAGTGCGTTCAATTTAAAAAATTAACAAAACGAAGAACAGAACAAGAACATTTTTTATACAAGACAATTTTTTTAATAAATTATTTTAACAAGGAATTACATTTTAGCACGACTATTAATTAATTAAAATAATTTTAAATTAATTCGTATTTTCTATTGATATAGATATTTGAAGAATTAAGGATTAGAATGTTATTCAAGTTGTTAAGTCAATAATAAGTGTTAATAAGGTAGTGATCGTAAATGTAAACGATTTGGTAAGATTTTCTAGATGTTAGGTCACGGTTTTAACAACTACCTACATACATATACCCCTTTCATTATCCGAATTGTCAAAGTGGAACCACCGCTAATCGAACTCTAACAATTTGACCCAACATTTAAATAAAATCGATGAGCTGAGTTGAAGCTCACTATCAGGAAATTAAAGATCCACCAGCCCATGAACTAAATCAATTGCAACCAAATCATTTAGTGACTTAAAAGGGTGGCGGTTGAAATTAGATTAATGAAGAAAAATTAACAACACACGCATTGTTTACTTTAGCGTTGCTGTTGTTGTTGGCATTGGGGGTTGGTGTTGCTTAGTGAGCTGAGCTTAGAGAAAAAACAATGTTTGAATTTCGATATCAGTTCAGATTCAGTAAATAAATGTTTGGGATAAAATTGTTTCGCGTGCCTTATCATTTTAAACAATTTCGCCCTGGGTACCAATTGCCTCTAATCTTGAGATATTGATATTTGAGCATCTTTCGCCACCCTACAAAGCTTCAACATTCTTTTAGTATATTCGAACATTGCTACCGGATGCAGGATTCTAATTGCATCGATTCGAAAAGCACTAGGGTGCAATACACGCCTCGATCTTTGCCCCAGGCGCCAATAATACACATCAAACGTACATCCGCGTAAAGATGAAATCTTTCAACAAAGGCCCTACTCTATCATTAAATGATGGCTGGCAATAGATGCCACAATCTTACTTAAACTATATCATTTCTAAAAGGATCTCTTCAAACGCGTTCTTCTACACACTTTTAATCTGATCCGATCACTTACTTCAATCTCTTCTTATACGTCCAACTTTCAAGAGACTCAAACTTATACAAACTGTGTGGTTACTTTTTTTCCCTCCTTTAACTGTTTTACACTACGTATAGCATTTTTTTTCTCTTCTCTCCTCAGCGACAATAAAAAAATCCAGAGTCATATAAAAAAGAGAAACTTAAAAAATAACCTACATAGGGCAAGTTTTACGAGTGCTTTTTCATAACTTTATTTTATCCATCTAAACATAGTAATGACGTTAAAGTGAGGAAAAAGTTGGCAATAAAATGTGTATCTGATCATTTCTGTTTTCTTATTATTTTATTTCTACTTCTAAGTGCTATTTTTATTGATATTTTTTAGCAATACCAATTCTAAATCAATACCATAGAAAATACACGTACCGGCGAGAAAAAAGGATTTTATACTTTTGCAAAGAATTACAGATTCTTGAAACTGCACACGGTTTTTGTTTAGATTTCTCACACATCAGTTTAGGCGCTTTTTTCCCTGTTGTTCGTACTAAACATAATATATGGTTGCAATAAATATGTGCTGTCAAACGGCTTTGAAAAGAAAAAATAATCAACGCGCTCAGATTTAATAATTTCTGAAAGCATTTTATTGGCACATTTTTTTTTGCATTGACGCTTTGTCCTCGTTTTGCAAATGAAGGGGTAAATAAATATAAATGCAATGCTCTTGGTATTATTGTTAGGATTAGTGCATCAGCATTTTCAAATGCAGATTAGTTAAACGCTTTTATGGAATAATAAATGAAACTTCCAATTTACGTTAACTAGATAGAAGCTCCTAGCTCGTTTCCTTTCTCGCACATATTCTTCCTTATTCCATGTGCCCATATACATATACAGCTGCTGCCGACCGACCGACCTACCTACGACTTACACCTTCACACACACACATATACATATAGTTAACTTCTATAAAAATGTTAAATTAGCATCAGCTTTTATCGAGATTAGAAGATTTGAAAAATGTTTATTATATTACATCCACACATACTTCTATATATAAAAGCTCTTTTGTAACCTGATACCGTTGTAATCATGCATGAACATTGCATTTACGTATGTCTGTGTTGTGTATATCTAAAGCCTAAAGGCTTTATTGCTGTTTCGGCCTCCTTTTTTGGTAACATAGCTTGCTACATATATTTCCTATATATGTATAGTAAAATTGCATGTAAATTAATGCCATTCAACCGTTAATTCCAATAATCATCAGCCGTATTAATTATTATTTTATTAAATAGAAATTATACTAATGTATTGTATTAAACATTAATCTACCACTTATTATCCCTCTATTATTCATAAAAAGCACGTCCAGAGAGCAAAAATAAATATTTGCATGCATTCATATTTCGAAATCCTATTTTTCTTACTATAAATAAAATAAATATCATGTTTTATATATTTGCTAAACATTTATACTCGAATATATATAATATATTAAATAAGATAATCAATAATCAATAGATTTAAAAATTTGCAATATTTCTTTTCGTGTTTACTTTCACATATGAAATTAATAAGCATTTCACGTTAATTTAAAATTTCCCACACAATCAGTTGATTAAACTTCGAATGAAATTGAAATTCATTTGCCGTCCAACAAAAAGTTTGATATCATAATTGTTCTCTCGCAAATCAAGCTGTGAAATGTTCAATTTTATAATGTAATTGATAATAAAACATTATTGTACAATAGTATATGTACTTGTACAATAATTACATTTTTGATATCCTATATAGTTTGTCCAGTGAGAAAGTTTCATAATTTATATTTATCTGCGCATATTGTTTTAATTTAAATTAAGTTTCGCAAAAAATGCGCGTATAAATTATAACTTTTTAAAAATGCGCTTGATAAGTGTCTCTTTTAGTAAAAATAACCTCTCGGTGATACAACTTACATAAATTTGAAAATATATACGACAAGCACACTTCATAGAAGTAACTTAATTATAAAATAAAGTTTAAAAACGTTTTATTGTATTAATTTGTATTAAAAAAATTAACAGTCACAATTTGTGCAAACAAATGGCATGTTACAAATTGTGCGAAATGTCGGAGAGATAAATATGGAATAGAATGCACTAAGTAGAAAATTGAAGCGGAGAAGAATAATGAAATTACTTGCAAATTGATATTAAATGTAGTGTTTGATGTTGGTATTGTTATTGTATTGAATCTGTTTGTAAATTGAACTATTTGAGTCATTTAATTATTACTGGTTGAGTGATGGCGATAGATTGATTGTAAATTGAAATGAAATGAAGACAATTCTGGAGAGAATAAATCGCAACACGTTGAATTCGTCGTCATTAATTAAAGTCTGGGGAAACAATTAATTACAAGCTCGTTTTAATTTTAGAAGAAGTGAAGAAAAAAATGAGGGAATGAAAGTTTTTAGAAAGTTTTAAGCTGCAAAGATTTTATGGGTGTGGGTTATAAAATGTAAAATATTGAGGGTGGAAATATATTAGAAGCGCTTAAGATGAGAAGGTTGAATGAATACTTACCCTCACGAAGTGTAACCATGTAGTATGATTCCTTGCTGGGTAAACTTGCGCCCATTGCATTAACAGCCACCACACGAAAGCTGTAAACTGTGTACGGCTTCAAGCTGGTTACTTGGTAGCTGGTGGAGTTGCTTGGCGTCAAAATTCCGTCGATGACGTCCCACTCGGTATCCTCTCCAACTCTGAAAGTGTAGCATAGTTTTATCTTTTTGAATTCCTTTGTTATGCTTTGTACAAGCACAATGCGGTTTAAAATCCAATGATGTTATGATAGAAACGTGCTTTGTTGAGAAAGAGTTTTGTTCACTAGCTCAACTGCATCCGAACATAAGGTTAACGAATAAAACGAATGGAAAAGTCTTGACTTGTAACGTTTGCTAAATAAATGGATAAGTCATGACTTTAATAGAGTCTGGGTATAAAATTCACCATCCTCATGATTAATTGATACACTCGTGTTATTTTTACAATTTCGTTTTAAAATACACGAAAGTGGCGGCTGTGGCTGCGGCTGTACCACCGGCGGCGGCGGATTTGTTTTTTTTTACATTTTTACTATATTACATTATAAAAATCTTTAATGGAGGCAGACTATTTTATTGTATAGTATCATTTCTTGCTTTTACAATATATTAAAATTCTTCCTAACCAACCAACCAACGTTAATTATTGTACAATATAAGACGAGTTTTAATGATACTAAAATTAATAATGACTTGATTTTTTTGATTGTTGTAAGAGGTTACGATTGTGTAGTAAAATTATATGGAGCATAAAATAACTAAGTTTTTTCCTCTTTATGATTTTCTTTTAACTCGATACATTATTTAGTTTATACTAAATGTAAACTGATGATGATGATAGGTAATTAATAGTCTCTCTTACATAATACTACTGCAATTATAAACAATAATAAAGTACGGTCATTCCGTAATGCATGAAGTTAACCGCAAATCCTAGAACAGTACCAACCGAAAATCACTAAATGCTAAATCACATGTCAAATACAAAAAAAGCCAAAGTCTGTTGGCAACGTGTTACTTGATTTTTTTTGATTGTTGTAAGAGGTTATGATTGTAGTTTGGAGCATAAAATAAGTATTATTTACTTTATACATGTAAACTAACTCATTTATATGAGCTTTGATCGTTTGATGATAGGTAATTAATAGTCTTTCTTAAATAATACTACTGCAATATAATATAATGGCGTATATACAGGTATACGACAGCAGCAAGTTAGTAAAGTAGTATCGCATATTGAAATGGCATTGTATTTAACGTCAAGATTTAAATTACCGTATACTTTATGATTTAATTGCTAATTTATTTCAACTACAAGTAATTAAAAAGTAAGTTTGTGTCTAGTATCCACTTTGGGAATATTAAAATGAATAGAATGAATTATAGAGAAGCTTCATGAAAGCTGAATTATTTAATATTATAAATATAGTACGTATATATGTATATATATATATGTTGTAAAAGATAATTTTTCTTTATTAGCATTGATAGTTTCAATAATGTTGCAATTTTAATTAAAACAAAGCGTTTAGCGCTAAAATTTAATATAGATTGTGTGCTCGTGCTGTCCACACGATTTTGTTTACTTTTATTAAGCTGAAACTTGCAATTATAGTTCTTTGTCTACCGGTAAAATTTAATTTCACCCTTAAAGTGTAACTAATGTTCTAGCGGAAAGCTTGCATTTTGTTGGATTTAATGCTTTAATAGACACTCTAATCAATCATACATGACATACACGTAATCATAATCAGACTTGACATGTTTTCCAAACGAAGCTTATTAATTCAACGCGCTCGCAAAAATATTTTTAAAGACGCAAACGCAAACGCAACGCAAGCCAGTGAGAGAGGATTATATTAAAAAAATGTACAACTTTTTCAGCGCTAGAAAAATTTTCAAAGTGATGATAAAAAAATATGTAGATATAATGCATTGTAATGTGCTGCGTTCGTATTATTTTCTCCCTGAAGATAAAAAAAAACTCGTTTAAAAATAATCGACGCACAAGAAGGAAAATATCAAATAACATGTAAATTACTTTCACATTTGCACGTATTATAAATATTAAACATAATACAAGGATAAAACCAAAAATTTAAGTGGGTTTATGTGTCTACCTAATATTCATATACGAACTTGAGCTGAGTTAATGCGATACCACACCAGAAATGCGTAAATGACGATTGTATCCACACATTATTGTATTAGTACAACACACATGCTGAATTTCACAAAATCTTAGTTAAACATCAAAGTTCCTGATGCATGCATTTAATATGTTATACTTATATGTTTTCAAAAAGCTTACCTTACAAAATTTTATAGAAAATCTTTAAAACGACTTTCGAAGTAAACTTGTGTAACAAAAATTGATATTCTCAAAGATCTTTACTTATATACCTCCTCTTTATTAAACTTTCTTTCAGATTTAGGAAATTTATTAAGCTTTCTTATAAATTAATCGCTCTATAAACTATCCTACATATCGACTACCATTGCAATTCTATCATAGGTTGTAAATTAAAATAGTTTTATAATAACAAAGTGTATAATGTGAGTAATAAAGTTAGATATCATAGAGTTCTTTGGTTGGTTAGCGTTAGCGTTAGACTGTTGGAGCATTACATAATCCGAAATCACTAGTTTCAACTATTAAGCTGCTTTAATCCATCCATCAATAGTTTTGTCTAATAAACGTTGTGATTTATTGTATAATATCATCATATATATTCATGTAATGAACATGTCTATATGTAGGGGAAAGTTGGTTAATGGCGATCGCCGGGTAATGCCGCAACTTGGTCTATCTTAAAAATTATTAAGTGTAGAGATCAGAAAAACGCATTAGCACCTTGCAAACATTGTGTAAGCTAACATAATGCAAAATGACGACACTTCCTCAACAAATAAATTAGCAGCCCTTGCATATAATATTTCCTATTTTTTGTTGTAACTGAAATGCGCATCAAAATTGAAGCCAAATTATTTCTGCTGTGCATTGTTGAATATTTTAAGATATAGTTGGCACTAGATTGCCCTTCACATCTTCTTGAAATAAAAGTTGTCCAACGGTGTAATAACGTTCCTAGCTTAATTTGATATGAATTTGTAAAAGGCAACGAATGATGATTTAGATGTGATTTATGTCCGGGATGTTCCACACACGGAATGCAGTTTAGAAAACATCCCTGATAATTACAATTATGATTTTTGTATATTTAGCGACAAGTTTATAATATCTAGCGTTTTTATATATTTTATTTGTTAGACCGCAATTACTCTACCAGTTTTGCCATTACCCCTTCATGATTTTAGCGCTTTTTTGATTCTTTTAAACTAACTTTATACTTACATTAATTCGGATATTTAATATTTAAAAACAATTACCAATTATTCTTAGCGGTACGGAATTCCCCGACTCTTCCCTATGTAAGTATGCAAGCGAGAAATTTATTAAACAATCGTTTATTTTTTACTACACGTACATATTTTTAGTATTTAGTATTTAGTAGGTTGGGTGTTATGTTGCGAAAATAATTAATATTTGTTTCCGGCGCATTAATTAAATTAATTGCTTGATTCGTAAAAACACAACGCAAAACCTGGTTTTAAAATTAAAGTTTTTACAACTCGTATGTTTTAGAGGAGAAAAAAGAACCTCTAATAGACATGCTCTTGTACTTCTCCTTTTCATATCTTAACTTTATCATCATTTCATACAAAAGTATGTTTTAATTACGTTTTTCTCATGCATTTAGATTGCTACATCCTGGATTCAGTCTCATCTTCTTGGATATTAGCAAAGCTATGTGCTCTAGATCTACTTATTTCTTTTAACAATGCTTCATATAAAAGAAACTCACTATTTCCGTTTTAACCATACATCTAAACTATATATTCAGTTTATTTTGCATTTCTATGACCCAAATAAACCTCACGATACAATTATACGTACATATTTGAAAATAAAATGTGCACATTCAATTTAATTTATCAATAATATTGATGAATTTTCACTCGCCAAATTTTATCAAAATAATCATCAATAAACTATATAGTAAATAAAACAATCGCAAATGCGCATTGATTAAAGAGAAATTAGAAATAAATAAATTAGCGGCGAGCTGTTTTATTTGGATGAAGCTTTCGCATTGTTTGAATATTAAAACGTGCAGAATGAACAAACAAAAATCTAAAATTATCAATAAATTTTTATTCGTTTACATTTGAGTTTATTAATTATGCAGTACGCAATTTATTCGTCGGTGGTTATTCTTTACCCGTACTACAAAGATGAACGCTATAAAATCTTTGTCTGCACATAAATTCGCTGTATGCATTTGGAAATTAGAAATGGTAGAAAATATGTTTTAGATAAATTTACCTGAACAATTATTTTAGAAAGATTAAAAGTGTTTGTTTGAAATTTTAATAAATTGCTCACTTTGTCGGAGTAATTTGCAAAACAGTGTTGATATGCTCTGTCGAAAAGTTTTACGTTTTTTTTTTCATTCACAATTAATCCAATTCTTAACTTTAAATTAATTGGAGTTTTACAACGCTTAAATGATTTTATATATAAATAATGTAGGTACAAGTATAGCTAAAAAAAGAAATTTTCTTTCTTTACTACAAGTAATGTCACTTTAATTAAATAATATAATAGAGATATTTGAAAGACATCGCATTATTAAAAAATTTCCAAAACAGTGTTGATATGTTCTGTCGAAGAGTTTTACGTTTTTTTTTCATTCACAATTAGTCCAATTCTGAACTTTAAATTAATTGGAATTTTACAACGTTTAAATGATTTTATATGTAAATAATGTGGGTACAAGTATAGCTAAAAAAATTTTTTTTCTTTCTTTACTTCAAGTAATGTCACTTTAATTAAATAATATAATAGAGATATTTGAAAGATATCGCATTACTAAAAAATTTCCAAAACAGTGTTGATATGTTCTGTCGAAGAGTTTTACGTTTTTTTTTTCATTCACAATTAATCCAATTCTTAACTTTAAATTAATTGGAGTTTTACAACGTTTAAATGATTTTATATATAAATAATGTAGCTAAAAAGAGAGATTTTCTTTCTTTACTTACAAGTAATGTTACTTTAATTAAATAATATAATAGAGATATTTGAAAGACATCGCACTATTAAAATACTTTACATTTTAAAAGTTATTCAGAAGTTAATTTTATATATTGAAAGTATTGTAATAGTTTTCCATTCTCACTGACAAAGACTGTTTATCGAAAGTCTGCCTTTTATCACAAGTTCTTTATAAGATTACAATGTCATTTTATTATATTGTTATTCTCAGAGCCGGATTATCAGTAATACAAATACACAAGACGTCTCTAGGTTTACTTTTTTGAATAAGATTTTCTATAATTAAGTAATATTATATTTGAAAATTGAATTTCATTTTCGCAAATTCATTTAGAAAATATTTTCTTACGAAACTTTTCTGTTGTAGAAATGTGGGGCAAAATTCAATCAGGACAATGCGATGTGTAAGTAAAACGCTTGTTTTCATTTTATTAGATGTTAAGCGACAGCAACGTTTCGCTAAAAAACAAATTACATAACATTTTGCTTGTTTTTTTAGTAAAAATTTTATTTGAATTATAATAACTTCCTTTGAATTGACTATGCATAAGTAATTTGCATTAAAGATTATTTTATTTCGTGCGTAGTTTTAAAAATTATGCAAATTTCTTTTATATTATGTTTGAAGTTGTGTTGCTACAAAAATAATATCATTTATGAAACCGTGAAAGTTTGATGCTATTGTAGTTAGAGTGCAATTTCAAATTCATTGAATTCTTTCAGTTTAGTTTAAAATGTTCAGTATTACTTGTATGTGTGTGTGTATAAATATACATATTATAATAGCAAACCATGTATGAACTTACATATATTATTAAATTATTAGATTTTCGATTACTTTGTGTATAAATAATGATCTAGTTGCGAGTCCTTGTAAGTAGTAAGTAATACATAAATGTGCAAATGTTTAAAGTTTTGAATAGTTCGTTGTGTAAATATAACTCCACACATGACTTGCATTTGTATTCCATCGCAGCCACTTTTAGAGTGGTGTATATCCCTTATCCATCTAACTGAATAGAGGAAACATTACACTAATCAAAATAATACAAGTCTACTTGACACCCTTGGTGCCCATTTGTTTCACGTGAATGATGAATTATACGAAGACAAAAATACGTGCGTCGAAACCAAATGTAAGTCCTCTTTTGGTGCGAAGATGAGTTATGTTTGCATCGATTCAAGAATCATCGAATTTTTCAAAATTTATGTATGCAACTAGAGCTACCAAACGTATTCTTTCATAAAATATGTATACGGTTCGTTCTTTATGATCATCTTTTATTCCAAACATCGGTTTTTTGCATATCGTTTAGTCAACAATTCACAAAACATTTAAATTCTAATCAAATGCTATTTTCATCCCAAGCATGGCTTTTCTTTTGTTTTCTTTTTTTTTGCTAAGCTATAAAAATAAAACTTTCATTCAGCATGTGATCAAAAATTAATTTCAAAGAAAACAAAAGCCTGCATCGCAGAAAGGAATTTCTGATTATTTTAATTTGCAAATGTTTTGTATTATATATATATAATACGTACGTAATATTAAAGCTTATGCCATTCCTATTTATATTTAATCTCTTTATTAGATCAGTTAAAGTAACATTGAAGCTTGTAAGGTTGCTATAAAGTTTTTATTATTTTTCCAAGACGAATAAGTATATGGAATCTTGAAACTAATTTAATTGTAAAAACTTTTTAATAATCCCAATTATTTAATTAAAACAAATCCTTACGATGCTGCTGGAAAATAATTGCAAATAAAATTGCGTTTTCAAATAGATGAAATAAAGTTATTATTTATTTTTATGTATAATATATGTCGCTGACATACATACAAACGTCTATACAATAAAAGTCGTGAGAATAATCTAATCAAGTAAATATTCGTATGGTATAAAAAGGGTTGATAGTAAAATAGTAAAAAATTGTGCTGTATAAATTGAATTTGACGTTGAAATAAAAAGGTATATGTTGTAGAAATCCTCAAAGCTTAATAATAAAACAGCAAAAAAGCTAATTATTATATTGAATTAAGATTACTATTTGATTTTGAAAAATATTTTTTTAATTGATGATTTTATTCTAAAAAACTTAAATTTCAATAAAACGCAGAAATAGCGACGTATTGGATTTCTAAAAAATGGCAGTAGCGCAAATTTGCAACCAAATAAAATTTAAAATAAACAAGAAGAACTATCAAATATTTGTGCATTTGATAGCCTAATCCAAGTGATTTTGGACTTTGAATGTCATTAAAGGACATCATAGACCTATAAAATATTTATTTATTACTTATAATGTCGTAATAATAATCTAATTCGTATATAAAAAGGGTTGATAGTCAAACTAAAAAATTGTGCTATATAAAATTTGACGTTAAAATAAAAAGGTATACATATATACAAATCCTCAAAGCTTAATAATAAAACAGAAAAACAGTCTAAAAATATAAATAATTAAAACATTACTAATTGGTTTTGTATAGATATTTTTTCAATTAATTTTATGCGACATAATAAAATATATTTATTTATTACTAATAACGTCTGTCGTGAAACTAGAAACTAGTAACTATTAAAATTAATCAATTAAAGCAAAAAATTTTCACCACATTTGCACTATCATATAATGTTCCATGTCTATTAATGATTATATTAATCTAATCAAGTAAATATTCGTATATAAAAAGACTTGATAGTAAAACTAAAAAATTGTGGTTATAAATTGAATTGGACGTTGATATAAAAAGGTATACATATATACAAATCCTCAAAGCTTAATAATAAAACAACAAAACAGTCTAAAAATACAAATAATTAAAACGTTACTAATTAGTTTTGTATAGATATTTTTCAATTGATTTTATGCTACATAATAAAATATATTTATTTATTACTAATAACGTCTATCGTGAAACTAATAACTATTAAAATTAATCAATTAAAGCAAAAAATTTTCACCACATTTGCACTAACATTACATGTGTAATGTTCTATGTCTATTAATGACTATATTAATCTAATCAAGTAAATATTCGTATATAAAAAGACTTGATAGTAAAATTAAAAAATTGTGGTTATTAATTGAATTGGACGTTGATATAAAAAGGTATACATGTATACAAATCCTCAAAGCTTAATAATAAAATAGCAAAACAGTCTAAATATAAATAATTAAAACGAATTGAAAACAAAAATAACTACATACGTATAGGCGGATAAATACTGTTAAATATACTACATTTTTTGTGATAGAACAAATAGATAGTGGTATGGAATGTTTAAAATATTGCCAATTATAGCCTTTGACATATTTTTAATTAATACTATGTCAGCAAAAATATTTTTTTATGTTGGGATTAATGCATTTCATTATTAAATATTCAAAGTTTGTATAGTTGTTTAGTAAAATTGAAGTAATTTATTTCGGTTAAAACCCTTTAGTATAATGAAAATATATAAATGTTTTTATTGTCTTTTATTATATGAAAAAATTGAATAAATAGAATATATTTGATTTAATACGAGGATCCTACATAATAAATAAAAGATGAATAATTCAATTGTCCACATTTTCTGACCCTTCTCGAACCCTATGCTTACATAAAACGCCTAGCTACTTTCAATTCCCACCAAACAAGCATTTTAATACGTTATCAGCGCGTAATTAATTAGTTATTTCAACTAGTAATGATCATTAAGTAATCCAAAGTTTTGCTGGAAATTTTCCACCTATTCCGTGTTCCGTTCCACGTATGAACTAAAATACATTTTGTACACGTACTTGTCGACACATGCTATTACCGAGTAATGCTAAGATAAGTTGCTTGAAAACATTTGCCATTAAGTGCGAAAAGAAAAATTATGCAAACGTTAATTAAACGACTTTGTCCAAAAAATTTCCAATTCTCAAGAATAATAATTTTTTGTCATGTCCATCATAAACCATTTGATTAATGAACACGTATTTTTAAAAATGTTGCCTGTCAAATTTGACAGGCATCTCATAATTGCAGAAATTGAATTGTAAATTTTGCGTCGTGCCTAAATTAATCTCAATTTTCCTCTTTGTCAACAGCGTGCTTTAAGTTAGACAAATATGTTTCATTTTTCCCCTTACTTGTCTTTTTAAAAATTCATTTCTTAATATCAAAAGATAAATAAATAAATAAAACAGAAAACTTTTCATATGTATTATTCGTTTATTCAATTTCATCGATCGATTAGAAATAGCTTAAAAGCTTAATAACGGCAACAATTAGTTGATGTTTTAAGTGAAAGTATTCATTAATAGCTCAATAAATAAAGCCGCATTCATCGCTTTGCTAAAATATTTTTAACGTTTCATTATAAATGCATTGAAATGACGCCTTTTATAATGTTGCGTATTAAATGAAGTTGTATAAATGTCAGCCATTTAAATCAATTAAAATACAAAGTCTTAATATCTGCGCCGATGTATTAAATATAATATTTCTTCTTTATACTCGTATTAAAACAATTACAAAAGATTAATAAATTAATTATTAATTAAGTTTGGTTAACAAAATCGATTACATTTTTTAAAAAACCTCAAATTTGACGAAGAATTAATTACATGTATTTTTAAAACATTACTGAAAACATTTTTTATAATGCGGGACCTGTCATCCACATGTTGCAATTTTAATAAAAAAAAAACAGTGTAATCATTTTTAACATAATTTGCTTGCAGGAATATCAAACATTTCTAATCCTTTTAAGCGATTTTATGTGATGTTTTATAATTTTGTGCAGATTGTTCATTTTCAGTAGCAGTATATTTTTTTAATTTTAAATGAGGAGATACAACATTGAATGTCTAAGCGAATCATTTCATGATGCAATCGTAAACATCGAAAAATGTAATATGCTCTATCTAATTTTTCTTTAAAAAGTCGCTTTTAAAATTAATAGCTGAGATTTGACAATAGCAACGGGATTTTTACGGCCATTATAGAAACAAATATAAAATAAATTTTTTGGGGGAAAAACTGACAGAAAAAGATTTGACTTATTACAACACTCTGTGCGCAGTTACAAATAAAAACCGACAGTAAAAGAGTTTTCTTGAAGGAAAAGCAAGCGAGAAAAAAATTGGTATGAATATATCTGAGTCGTACATAAAAATGGTTTTTGTCACACAGTTGTGAATTTTGCCTTTTGTGTTATATAAAATTGAACAAGCAAAACGTCGTCGTCGTGTATATAATGTGGCTGTTTCATGATTAAATTTAAATGATAATTAGAGTAAATAAATGAATGAACGTTCCCCATTAATGTAATAATATAATAAGCACACGTTGTTATGCAATTATAGTGCACGAACAAACCTTCACAGCATCTCAATAAATTAATCAAATCAACTGTAAAACTAGAAGCTTGTTAACTATTAAAACTAATCAATTAATGCGAAAAATTTTCTACACTAACATTACATGTATAATGTTCCATGTCTATTAATTATTATATTAAACGATGCATAATTGTGCTAAGAAAATCACATTTTTAATTAACATTACTATTATTGGGTTTGTATAGATATTCTTTCAATTGATTTTATTCTGCATAATATATTTGTTCATTACGTAATCAAATTAATTGTAAAAGTAAAAGCTAGTTACTATTAGAACTAATCAATTAATGAGAAAAATTTTCACCACATTTCCACTAACATTACATGTATAATGTTTCATACCTACTAATTATTACATTAAACGATGCATAATTGTGCTAAAAAAATCACATTTTTACTACTTATTTCACAGAATTATATACAATTTTAAATACATTAAATATTATTACTACTTACTTTTGCATAGATATTTTTTTAATTGATTTTATTCTATATAATATATTTACAATGTCTGGCGCATTCACCAAATGAATTCATTATAAATTTCTATACATTAAGCGTTATTCCTCATTTACAAGTTATATTGTCTCAATTTTTACCTCGTTTACGTTGGCCTATTACATAATATGCTGTTAAGCTATACACGTAATAAGAATCCCCATCGCGCGAATCGATTGCCCAGAGACCTTTTATCATATTGACCGATATTATTTCTTATTTATTTTTAATCCAGATAGAGTGTAGATTAGCAATGTAAAGTTTATGTTTGGTCTGATTTAAGACTTATCATCAATATCGATGCTCTCAATAAAGCTCTTACAGTGTAACAGCTGATTGAAACTATCGTTGATTAGTCTCTGAGCGCGAATGATCATATGATCGTCTGCCATATAGTAATGAATTCAATCCACCTGCTTTATGTCATTTCTACAATTCTAAAAGACGACGTTCGAGTATACAGTTTTTGGTTTTAAATTGTTATAATTATTAAATTCATATCTTTGAATTAGATATTTTGAAATATCAATAGATAAATTATAATTGCTAAATAATATTGTATATTGCAAAACTTAGATTAGATATAGCATTGTAAATTAATACATATTAATAACTAATATATATTTTCAATTTTGTTATTGGACCATGATGCGATTTTGAAGAGGCTAATAACGATTACCAGTAAATTCTAAGCTACCTTTACAAAAAATCTAATTTAGACTAGGAACATTTGATTACTTCATATAATAGTAATGCATTTTTATGTGGCATTTCAAGCAAAGATTTGTATTTAATATTTATACTTAATAAATTTTGATACATAAATAAATAAATTATAATTGCTAAATAATATATTGCAAGGCCTCAAATGCATGAAATATCCCAAACCACAAATTTTCTCTCAGACACTGATTAGATAGAACATTGTAAATTAATACATACTTGTTATACGTAGAGATGTCGGATATTAATAACTAATATATATTTTCAATTTTATTATTGAACTCTGATGCAAGTTTTAAAAGTCTAATAACGATTACTGGCAAATTTTATGCTACCTTTACAAAATTCTAATCTAGACTAATAACATTTGATTAGTTCATATAATAGTAATGCATTTTTATGTGGCATTTCAATCTAATCACAGTTTAGCAAATAAGCCCTTTAATATATAATTTAATATATATTAAAAGATTTCCAATTACAAAATAAAATGGACTTCAATAATAAGTAAATATAGTTTGTGGTATAAAAATTGTGTTAGATTTGTATGAATGGCGCTGTAATCATTAATAAGTAATAGTGCGCTTTGGCATTTAATTTGTTACTTTAATACTTTTACTATAGGTAGTTTAATGGAAATGTTCAAATGAATACAATACCATAAAAATAAAAAAGAATACTCTTCTTTTGTCTGCGAATAAAGTAGTAAAAAATAAGAAGGCGAAGAAGTGGAGGAATAAAAAAAAATAAAGTAAATGTGATAGAATCGATAAAGGAATTGTGTGTGCATTCGGTGAGTTGATTTGAAAGAAAAATGCACGTCGCCAATTTGAACGAGTGGTGTTAGAAACGTTTTGTGTAGATCAAAAACATTTCTTGAAATATATTGCGGCTACGCAAACAAATGGAAGAGTAGATTGCTTCCCCACACATTAAAAAAAACCGAGAGAATAAAAAAAAACAATATTTGCGTAGAAGGTAATGTATTATTGAAAGAGATTTATGTTTAATATGCTTTTATTAAATATTATTAAACAAACAAAATTATTTTAAACATGTTAAAGTAATATCTTTTGTGCCATAAAAGAAATTTACTTCAATTTCACCTACACGTTTTTATGCTTTCTGTAAAAAGACACAAAATTTAATATTTCACTAATTGAAATGCAAATATTTATCTCCCCGATTTATTAATAACTTTAAATGTTTATGGCGGTATCTGTCTGTCAATATCACCAATAATATTCAACAACTAAAAGTCAAAAGTGTTTTAGATAAATGACAAATTGCAAACATCCATCTGTAAATTGAGAATAACAAACGTACATAAAGTGTTATTGTATTGAATGTGTAACAATATTTAAGTGATTGAAATGTAGTTCATTTATTCAAAATTGTCAATCAAATGTTATCTGTACATTGATGTATCTAAAATAAGCAGAAATATACAAAAATGTAAATTGTTCAAACATTCAAATTGATAACTTGTAGTACATATTCAATAACAAGTGCTCCATTTAAAAGTATACTATAAATATACAAGTTAAAATTACAATTAATGCTATTACTTTAGTATCATTTTAATAATTATTTTTTTATTTTACTTCTACATTGGTTAAATTAGTTTCGGACTATTTATAACTTAGCCACCTCGAATTATTATCATGTATGTATGGATGTATGTATGTGGAAATTATATTTTCTAATTATCGCTTTTTTCTCTTTCTTGTCTCTTCGTATTATTATTATTACTATATCCTTTTACGTCAAATTAAGATTCAATTTCTTTTATTTCCTTCCTTGAATAATTTAAAACATGTTAAATACCATGATGATCAAGTCTTAAATTGGTCAAAACTATTCTAATTATAATGTAGAAATACAATTAAAAAAAAAACGCAGTAATGAAATAAAATAATTAAGGTTAATATTATTTACATATTTTATATTTGATTTTGTTTCTTTGGTATTATTTTTTTAAGTACTTCTTATGTACTAGGATCATCAAATATAGATCTATAATAATATTTTTTTAATAATGAAGATGGCCAAGTTATAAATCGGTAAAAGTGTATTTGAAGAAATAAAATTATTTCAATTAATGGTTTATAAATGACTAGAACATATTTTAAAGCAAATTAAATGTAAATTGGTTTAAATGATTTTATTAATTATGTAATAAAGTAGCAACTACATGTAAAAGGTTGTCATTGAAAGGAAAAGTTTTAGGTTCCAAAACATATAGCAAAGAAATTAGCTGGAAAAAGGTTCTTTTATTTCTTTCAAAACTAAAATTGTTATAATTTCACAATGCGAACTTTTAATGCGTTTTATTACTTTGATTCCTGTTCATTTTAATGTTTATTTTTCTACTTAATTTTGAACCAAAATCTAGGCTATTACCTCTCATAGAAACGTTTATTAAAAATGAACAATTCCCGCAGATCAATACCAGGGTGTAGATTGTGTATTTTTAAAACTTTTAATAGCTTTTCAGCTAAAAATTCCTATTTACATGAAATCTTAAATTGTTCTCAGTTCAATATTTGATTGAAACTTATTTGCTATCCAAGTTTTCAAACAAACTATTCACATAAGTTTATTTAAAATTCTAATAGATTTTTTTTTGTATGAAAAGAACTTTAAAAAGCATTTATCTCCAGATTCAATATTTTTATATCATTAATTTTAATGTGTAAATTTACAGTAAGCACATTATATTTGTGATCAATACAAACCATGCATGTCGTTGCATACACGAATGCATTTATACAATATACAAAAGAAAAAAACAGAAAATATAATTAAATGCAGTGAAAAGAATTATTCAAATCCGATGTCATCCACTTCTCCATTCATTTATATTATATTGTATAACTGCAAATATTTTGACAATCAATTTAATTAGTCCAAGTCAGCAACATTCGTTAATTTAATTAAATTTATCTATGATAAAAAAATTTTATACAGTGTGTTTCCAAATTAGACAAATAACGTTTAAGGAATTATAATTTATAGTATGAAGATGAAGAATTGGATATAAATTGGATAAACACTTGGTAGGGTCACTTACTAAAATTTATTTATGTAGTTAAATAAATTAATTTGTTGTCAACATGTTTCAGCTCACGCCTTTATTAGGACAGAAATGAAATGCAATGATTGCAACTTAAGTAAAGTGCGTTAACAATTATTTTAAATATTGAAGATGGAAGGAAAAACCAGATTATGTGTTATATACCAAGTATTTATATCAAACTTTTCAGCCATAGGTCATCAAGAGAATGCAACCAAATTCCTAAATTTTACAAGATGAAGAATCACTAGGAAACACGAATAAGGAGCGACAATTGCAGAAATAGGGTATTATATTATATCATTCCATATGTTGATTGACAATTTTTGTTGCATCAACGTCAGTGATTCTCAATTATCTCGTATTCGCGGACCGGTAAACCTATAGATATCTTTTTGCGGACTAGTAGAATTGTATTGGGTTTAATTTCTACCTTTATTTCTACGGACCGGCGAAATTTTCTTACGGACTGACGGTTGAGCAACTCTAATCTACGTCACACATTTTGCTGCAAATGTTCTGCTCGCTTAAACTTCATATTTCTTTCCTAATTCCTAATCATTGTACTATCAAATGAAAGCAGAGTTTTTTACAGAAATTTTTCCTGATGAGTGTTATTAATAAAGGTTTCGGCCCATAATGATATAAGTCTATGGTGATTCCTAGTCGTCATTCTATCGACGATCATCTCCACGCTCTGTTTTTGTTTTATAAAATTACCTGCGACTTTTTGATTTCAATTTCAAATAATAATAATCTTTCATGTAGCCGGTTACATTAATTTAGTTAATTATTAATCAGATAATTAGTAATCACTGTTGAGTATATATGTATTAACGTGATATTAATACATTTAGGTATAAATTCACTCGATTTTTTGATAAATACATAACATACATATGAGTTAAATATATTTCGAAATAATCTTACCATTAGTAATAAAAATCCATATTAATGCAATGCTATTTTATCTTCTTTGCGCACAACAATTGAAAATGTTAATTAAAATCCAGCATATCAATAAACTTACACATGTAATTAAAATTGCAGGCCTGATAATAATTAAAAGCGAACGTAATTTCAATTAGCTGCATGTGTGTAAAATTATGCATATTCTATAAATACTTTCTTTTTGACTTGCTAATTATTAGTTGTAGTAAAATAACATTGCTTTTGCATTGGTAAAATTACATTTTGTTGTGAAAAATAAGTTGTTTACCAACAGTAAATGTTTGATTTAATTAATACACTTGTCAGTAAAAATGCAAATGTGATTAGACTGACTTGCTGTAGTAATGATACAAAAAGCTATGTTACAGCTAAATATTGCTGACATTACCGCAATTTCTCAAAATTAGTTGGGTATTTTATGTATAGCGTGCAAAAAAATGTATACAGGGATACCCCGCTTAATAACGCTGCCCTGCTAAACTCTAATTCGCTATAATGCTATTTTATTTTGATTTCAAAAATTTTATAAGAAATGTAAACGAAAGATAATATGATACCTATGAGCAAAAATATGGAGCGGATTCATTAATTATTAATCAATTAAGATAATTTCTAGAAAATTACACCTCGCCGATATTGTATACATTTTCGTATAATAACACACATATACCCCTCAAGTTGCTTGCACTGATCAACCGCGTTAACCGGAATATACCTGTATTCGTGATATTCAGAAAATTTCATGGCCAATTGTTATATAAACAATTATTACAGGTGTATGCCTGCATTAACGGCTTATGCAAAGTCATTCGGAGTTAAATTTAGATTAGATTTCAAAATAATAGTATTATTTATCAACAAATACAATTTAACGCCAGCTATTTTTCACCCAAACCCAAAAAATTGGACGTATTGAAATTAATGTGGATAAAATAGAAATATAATTAATTAATGTACATTAATGATTAAAATCAAATATATATAATATTGCAGTTTGCAGTGCGTGTGAAAAATATATACCAGTTCTACAAATATTTCCTTTTCATTGATTATTAATTTTAATTAATTATTAACGTTGGCTTTATGATTATCTACATTATATACAATAATATTTTACAGGTATATGAGTGAGTCACTGGACTGGACAAAACTTGCTTTCGATATATATGTAATTAGCGTGATATTTGTATAAACTGATTATTGCTTCATCATATTATAATTTTTATGCCACAACGCATTTACAACAGCTGCGCAATTTTATTTTCGGAGAACGTTCATTTTGAACCCTTGAACGGAGAAAATGTCTTAAAAGTGTTGTTGGAATGTTTATTAGTTTCTGAAATGGCGCACACTTTTACCTAAACAAATGTAGGTGCTTTCGAATAAACATGCGTGATTGTATTATGTAAAATTAAGCTATTAGTTGTTATAAGTTTATCGACTAAACCCTTAATAAACAATTCATCATTGTTCGAAGTAAACAGGTATAGCAATGAAAAAGTTGCTTGCATAGTTATGTGGGATAATTGTTTCAAATAGTTTCAGATATACAATAATAATATTAAAGTATTTTGTTTTCGTACAATTTAATGAAATAATATGCAGTGATTTCTAACTTTAGCCCGATTTTCAGCTATGCGAATTCATTTTTGCACGCATGAACTACAACACAGCTTTGATGTCATGACAATACGTTGCTTTAAAAAAACAAATTCGATGATTCACGATTTATTTCCTTATTCGCGTAAACTTATATGCAATTTTTTTCGTTCCTTAGTTAATCAAATTTACTACTGATCTAGCATGCTAGGAAACGTGTCAGATTTTACGCCATTCTCTCGTTTCACAACTCGCGCACATTCTTAATTTAGCATGTTTTAAATTTGTAGTTACTGATGTTTCATTCTTTGCTCTAAATATTAGAGTTCAGATTACGTTACTAGTAGTAAAGTAATTGCAAATTAGTGAATACTGAATCATATTGGATAGCGAACGATATTCATATTTTTTAATATTTTATCATGGTTTCAATAACATTCATGATTTTGCATGTTTTTAAATTTGTAGTTACTGACGTGCAATTCCTTACTCTAAATATTATTGTTCAGATTACGTTTTTCAGTAAAATAATTTGCAATTAGTAAATACTGGATTATATTGAATAGCGGACTATATTCCTGTTTTAAATATTTTATCATGGTTTCAATTACATTCTTAATTTTGCATGTTTTTAAATTTGTAGTTACTAACGTGCAAGTCCTTACTCTAAATATTATTACTCAGATTACGTTTTTCAGTAAAATAATTTGCAATTAGTAAATACTGGATTATATTGAATAGCGGACTATATTCTTATTTTAAATATTTTATCATGGTTTCCATTACATTCATAATTTTGCATGTTTTTAAATTTGTAGTTACTGACGTGCAATTCCTTACCCTAAATATTATTGTTCAGATCATATTGGGTACCAAACCATATTCCTATTTTAAATGTTTTACCATGGTTTCAATTACATAACTTCCATTAATAGGCTATTTCGTGAAAATTGCTCTCATTAACCATATGGGCGAATGGGTGGAAGAATTGTTATTGGATTTAATTACGATTGAATTAAATTTATATTCGAATGCAAGAAATGTGTATAATATAAATAAATTGGTATATTGTATTTATAATAAACTAAATGATAGTTTTCATTTCAATAAAACAATTAATTAAATTAATAACGATAAATTAAAGCCATATAATGAAATTGTATGTTAAGCAATGCTTTTGCTTAATCTTTGTGTTTAAAATAAAGGCTCTTTATGCCGAAATCTAATATTGTATTTGTAGTAAAAAGTAACAATGTTACAGTAGATAAATTTAACAATTTTGAAAACTAAGAGCATATTGTTGTACTATTAGTTTAACCATTTGTACGCCACTGGAATTGTAGGTAGTTCTGAAAAGGGAATGAAATAGCCTTTGCGTAATCTGGTCAAAATCCCATTCAATCTATAGAGATATACTTAGAAGAAAATAACAATTTAATACGTTATTTTATATTATTTTGAAAATGTATCGTATTATCCTTTCAAATCTGTTTTAAAATGACAACAGTGTCGAAATGGTGAAGCATACTGGTTTTAATTACATATTGTTAGAGAGTTTTTCTTATATCATCATTAAATAGCGAACTACTCAAATTTATTTACTATTAATTCATTAATGATTATTCTGCTACTAATGGTTAACCAGTTTATTTACCGATTATCTACTGCAATTGTATTTAGTCTTTGAATTAACACGAAATAATATTTGCGTTGTTATGTAATAGTATTAGAAACCATTTCATTTCTAAAATAGTCAGGCTGCATCAGATTTAACTATTGAATAGTTTTCATTAATAAAAGTCGGCATCAACAATAGATTATCTCTTAAAAAGTAAACAAATTTAATGAATACTAATTATTTTAGAAATAACGTTAATTAGCAAATATAATTACATTGAAATTATTTTAATGAGTAACAAATAGAACAAAATAAATAGTATTTATTGTTTTGTATTAGGTATTCGATAATTTATTACGATGCGTTATACTAAAAGTTTATTTAAGCTTCCATGTAATAATATAAATATTATTATTTATATTAGCAGCGTTCTTTAATTGAGAGCACATTGCTTCGAAATCAATTATGTTGTTTTTAATTGAACGATTTACACAAATAATAAACTAAGAATGAAACATAAACATTTTAATTATTTGTTTTATGTGTATATTTATGTAATACATATCTACATAAGATGATTAATTGAAACTTTTCATGTAAATAAAATGAATATTTTCCCATTTACATTCAATAAAATACACCTGTAAACAATTTCGATAAATTTGAGTGTTTACAAATTTAAATATTTCTTTATAGATCAACATTTACATATATCGAGAAACTTTAAACTATGCATTTTGTGAAATGTACATGTTTGCGAAATTCATTCTTTAACAATTTCTGCAAAAAAATTAATAAAAAGTTTAAGCATTCAATTTGCAAACCGAGTTCTACTAAATTCTTTATGCAAACTGTTATAACTTTTTGGTTCTTTGTGGGCAATGTTTATCTTTTGGACAAAAAAATTCAATATTACAAAAGCATCAAGAGCATATTTTGCCTTTTACAACTAAGAGTAAATATTTAGAAATATTTTTAATACTTGAACAAAAATTGATAAATCATAATATATTAATTGTTACAGAAAAATTTACTTGTACATTGTAGATTGTAGATTTAATTAATAGTTGGAAAGAATTTAATATTGTAGAAGCATCAAAAAGATGTCTTGCTTTTATTACTAAAAGTCAATATTTAGAAAAGTAGATAATATTTAATATATAAATGTTTACTTATAAATTACGATAAACCTTTTCGAAAGAAATTGGTTGACTTAATTAATATTCCGAATGAATTCAATACAATAAAAGCATAAAGAACATATTTCGTATATTAAAATAGTATATGTTACAGAAAATTTAACGCAAAAGACTAATAATTTTAATAAATTTAATTAGTATTCAGAAAGTGAATAGAAAAATTATCCTAGAGTGAGTATAACGTGAAATTGTACTATGTGAATGCAATTCAAATTTTTATTTCGCCATCTAAAAGTGCACAAAAATACAGTTTGTTGTTACTTGCCTTTAAGAGATAATAGTCTTCCCATCTAATAGTGAAAAAGTTGCAATAAAATGTACATACAAAACTAATGAAATTTTTTTATTGTTTCTGCAGTCTTTTGTGTTTTTATTTGAGATTTATGTTTTTAAATCCAGGATAGTTTTTAAGTCAGCAGATTTTAAAGGAACATGCTTTCAACGTTCGGAAAGCGTCTAAAATGAATTTACATCTTGGTTATTTTCCAAAATTCAATCGGTTCGAATTCTTCTATTTGGTTTACAATCAGGACTACTCTAATATGTAGTATGTGGGAATGTTACAGATATTTTCTAAGCAGAAATTTACTGATCTGTATGTAGGTAAACCTCATTTGATGAATACATTCGACCTTTGCGAATGCGCTAATATAAAAAGCGTTTAAAAGCATTGCAACGCTGTTTCGAGAACCAACTCATTTTAAAATTATTTACTGCACTAGATTACTATTTACCCTTGATTTATTTTTCTCTATAAATTATTAAACTCAAGAGTTTCATTATTTTATAATGAATTTGTGCAATAATACACTACGACTAGATTGAGAAGTAAAATAACGTTATGCGCTTTCTTATATTAATATTATTTTTATGCTATTGCCATTGCCATCCAATGAAAATTCAATATTTATTAAATCGTGCCTTGAAGAATAAAGCTAAATCTTATCAAAGTTTCTTTAAACAGAATATTGAGAGAATTGTAAATAAGATTGTTCTCCACGCATACAAAATGTGAATTATTTTTGCTTACTCTATGATATACCATAAACCATAAATATATACACGCGAGGGAAATTTCCAATAAGGGTTTTTCGAATACAGTCGAATTTTGGTATACAACCGTTATATAAAAGTCTACAACAAATTCGGCATTATTCAGACTAAATGTTAATTTCGCCAAAAAAGATACGGGAATTGTCCGATAAAGCACAAAATAATTATCATTTATTAAAATGCATGATGTCGCCTTTAAAGTAAGCTCTTTCTTAAATAATATAGTTACATAAACAAATAATGCTACCGTTAAAACATTTTTTACACCCATTTTTTTGAATCAAACCTAGTACTCGCCACAAATTCTCATTTTCACTTATTATTGGCTGAAAACAAGTCCTTCAAAGTATTAATTTCTGTTTTTAGGAAAGAAAAATGTTAGTTAGTGCCATATCTGACAAATATTGTAATTGTTCAGTAATATTAGCTAAGTATTTAACTAGAAATTCGGTTAAAATAAGAGTTTTATGAGAGGATACCTTAACATTCTACAAATTCTTTGCTCAATAATTGTATCCATTTGTAAAAATGCTAAGACACATTTGAAATTCTCGATACTTATTTGACGTGTATGTCTAATCTTGTTATCTTAATATAAAATTTATTTAAAATTGTTTGAAAAATCAATAAAAACTAAATGTATGTATTTCTAGCGATATTTATTAAAAATGTTACAATACAATTACAATATATATAGAGTGCAATTTAAATGCACAATATGCACTTAATAATATTAATTTGATAAATTACTCATATTAAATTAAAACATTTCATATTTTGTAATAATTATGTAGAAAAATGTAATTATGCAGCAATTAGATTTATTCAAATATGTATAAATAATAATAACGTGTATGTAATAAGCTTCGCTTCTACATTAATTAAAATTAATTCTATTACATTATTTTCGCTTTAGTATTAAACAAAATAATTACAATAAAGCGATTTTGCTAAAGCATTTAGTTTTTATTTAATTGGTACTTAAATTAGTGTACGTTATCGCTGTAATAGAATGAATATTTCAAATAAACCATTTAATCAAAGCGAAATTGTTAACCAAAACGCTGGTTTTTGTAAAATAAATGCGGCAGCTAACAACAGTTTTGCGAGAGCATCCCTGTTGGTAAAGTAAAATTATTTTCAAATTGGTTTCATACACATTTAAAAATGTTTCTGTTTGAAGGATTTAATAAATAAAGGTGTAAATTGATTTCGTTGTTGTTGTTGAAAACATGTGAGGCATTTCTAGCGTATTGTTTCAATTGTTAAGATCAAAATTAAAATTTAAACCGAGCAATATCTGGCGTTCGAAAAACCACTCCACATTTTAATTAAATGTGATTTTTTGCAAGCCATCGACTAAAATTGCGTTCAAAATCAATAAATTATCAGTTTCCAAACTTTTACAATGTAATTGCTAAATTATTAATGTAATGTATAATACCATTAGAGTTTATGATATTTATTCTGCTAATTAAATAATTTAAACAAATACAAGTTTAATTTAATCTGTACAAACCTGTGCTGTAAAAGTTTTTTTTTATTTAAAATAATTTTTCTTTAGCTTGTATTTATTTAAGCGATTCCACAAGTCAGGAAAAAAATTTATAGCTAGAAAATAAATTTGATTAAATTTAATTTGTAACATTTTTCATTCAATACTTATACAGTGAGAAAAAACGAGTACGTACTTGATGATTAAATAAATTTACGTGCTTTTTTGAATGTTTTATACAAACAGTTTGTAATTAATTGATAATAAAGCTAGATAAAAGTTTTTTAAATAGTCAACATTGATATTTTGCGTTTGCAAATTAAAAATAAAAAGTTTTTTATGTTTGTATGTATATGCATTTAATTAATTAAAATATTTTAAATTAAATTGATAAAATTATTTGATGATTCCATTATCTACTAAACGCGATAAATACTATATAGCATTAAAAACAAAAAGTATTTTTGACATAAAAAGATCAAAGAGTATTTTATGATAAATATTATTATGCAAATGCATGTAAATTTAATCAAAAAACTGTACCCAACTGGGACCTTTCCTAACTTCACCAATACATTTTGAAGTCCCATTTGGAATCTTTAGTACGTTAAAGGTTAAATTTAATTTAAGAGCAAAAAACGTTGACGGTATTTTCATACAAGCTATTTATTTTGTTGCCTCCTTTTATATTACGCTCTTTTTAAAGCGTAAGGATTTAATTAACAATTTTTAAATGAATCTGGTCGATTTATTACCACCAAATCCATATTCTCTATACGGATTTTCTAAATAAAATAGAATGGATTTTCCAAAACGTTAATTAGAATGATTAATTTTGTTTGTAAAAGGAATCGAGAAGATTTTCTATAAATTTTTCACAAGCAATTTACTTACTTGAAATTGAGATTGAAACTGCTAATTAGAGAAATAAGAAGAATTAAATGCCATTTCCCAATTACCACTGTTTCAACTTCCTATTGAAATGACTTTTACAACAATTGCAACGTAATTATTTACTCTTACATTTAAAATATTTATACTAAGCCTACATTTTCTACAATTGTTTAATCAACTTTTTTAATTATATCAATAAATTATTGCTTTTACTTCAAATTTTAATTCAAACGCATTTTGATAAAATTAAATATGCAATTAATAAAATAACGCAGATGAAAATCTAAGAAAGTTTAAGCAATTCACTATTTAGTTAGCATATACTATATATTGTAGAAATTAAGTGTTATTTTAATTTTAAGCATCTAAAATTGGGTGTTATTAGAAACGGTTTATATAGAAATGCCATTCCCAATTATCACTCCTTCAACTTTTCACTGAAATGACTTTTGCAGCAATTGCAGCGTAATTATTAATTGCAACATTTTAATTATTTAGGAGGAAAAAGGTTGAATTTAAATTTAAATTGCTTTCTAATTTTATTAGCAATTATTACATATAATTACATTTGGAGGATAAATTTATTGTCAAAACACTTGATATGTTTACGAAAGTACACTATATACGTGTATTTTTATTTCATTAGAACTAAATGGTCACATTATTTTCAGGTATGCTTAAAATATTTGCAAATTTTACATTAAATTTAACACTTTATTAGAAGGAACAAAATATTTCGTTTGTAAAGAAACAATTGGATGTAATGCGTTTCAAATTTTTAGATCTATTCCATGAATTTGCTTATTTTCTCAGATAAATTCGTGTAATGTATTATTCGTAAATTGACCGATATTATTTACTAGTTAATATATGTTTACCGCTAAGAGTTCATCAAAATTGAGTACAAATAGTTGTAAGTAAGAAGATCGAGACCAAATATGTCAATATGGATCATCACTTGTGAATTAATAGTTAATAAGCATATATGGCATAAGTCCTACTATAAATATTCAATTTCACATTAATTTAATATTGAAAACTTAAGAACTCTTTATTTTTGTAACAAGTATGGTACTTAATCAGTTTATTATAAGCTTCCAAAATTAAGAAAATTAGGAACAAAACATTTCGCTTGTAAAAAACAAATAGATATATTGCGGTTGAAATTATTAGATCTATTTCCATCAATTTGTTTATTGTATAATAAATTATTAATATATTTACCGATATTATTTACTAGTTAATAGATTTTTACCGCTAGGACCTCATAAAAACTAGGTGAGCTCAAATAGTTGTAGGTAAGTAAGTACATCGAGACAAAATACGCCAATATAGTTCATCACGTGTAAATTAATAGTTATTATTATTATAATAAAGATATATAGCAAAAACTGCAACAAATATTCAATTATTTTAATAAGAAAACTGTGCAATTCGTTTTGATGATTTAGAATAATTAAAATGTAGTCTCATAGTATTTTTAAACTAAATGTAAATCAGGTTGATATTAAGAAAGATATAATACAATTACATAATATTGAATTTGTATAAAATTAAGATAAAATAAATCTAGCGTAAAAGTACCACATTTGGAGGGATAATATAACAGACGGAGCATTTTTATGTGTATGAATAAAATATTTCCAGTAAATAATGGGTGGAACCAAAATTTGGCACTTATTTCCCAAAGAATGTCAACTCTATATCTTAGAATGAATTTTCTTTGTTAAGCAAGCAAGCAAAGTAGTAGTGCAGTATAAAAATAGGTCAAATAGCGTTTTCTTTTTGCAAAATTAATGTCGTACTTTAAATATTGCATCGTAAAAATGATCTTTGATGTAAAAGTTTTTTTTTATATAAAGCATAAATCAATCTTTGGCTGGCCGTATCTCAATCGGAAGATTGATTTATGTTTTATTAGATACTCTAATTGATTTTGTATTTGATGCGTGACCACTAATCTGTAGCACAGTATGGCATTTTTTCATTTTGTATTTCCTATTTCATTGCATTTCGTTTCGTTTCCAGATAGTAAAATTAGAAGCAAAATAGTTTTATGACTTTTATAAACATATAAAACTAAATAACAAGTACGTTTTATCACCTAATTTTAGCTGAAAATAGTTGCTTATAAAGAGTACTTTTGTTTTAGTTTTGTTTCAACAATAAAATGAATGAATGGATTAAATTCTTCGAACATAAATGTACCTACTATACAATTACGGCCATCTAATTCGATTCAATATTATTTAGATAAAATAATTATTATTACAGATGTAAGATATCTACAAGTGTGTAATAGTAAAAACGTTATTTAATTAATCGATTTTTGATGTGTACAAACATTTTACGACAAGTGTGTATTTTAATTCGAGTTTTAAATTAATTTGCAAGCTTTGATGGAACATTAAACAAATACATAGAAATCAATTTCGAAAAACGAAGGGTTTTAATTTTATTTTTTATGAGCGATGTATTTTTATTCAGAAACAATGAAATTTTGCTTGCAAATTTAATCAATTTTATTTGCCGTATATGATATTTGTACATAATTAATGGAGCCTATAATCGGATTATTAAACTTAGTTAATAAAATTATATGTACATTTTAGAGCTTACGTATGTTTAAAGGTATATTCAATAATTTAATTAGCAAAATGTTAGGATTTTCAATTAAGTCTAAAAGAAATAAATAACTTATTAGATGGCATACAAATTTAAGCTTTTATTTAGTGACGACTAATAATATTCGGGATAGATTTGATGTTATTGGATCGACTAAAATTGATGTAATGTGTTAAAAAGTAGTAAATAACATAGATATCAAATATTGGTAAATGAAATGAAAAACGGTTGCTTGTTAGCCACTTAAACGACTGAAAACATAAGAATTTATAATGATTCTTTGTGAAACAAAAAACGATTTAATTATATTTGTAGGTAACGAGACTATTCAATTCTAAGAACTTTTTAGGTGTATTTTTCTTTAAATGGTTTCACCCTAATACATTTTTCTGCGAAACACTAGTTGAAACACTAGGGTATAAATAGCGTAAGTACATTCTAAAATATAGTTAGTTCTAATAATGTTCCTAGACCGAAATAATTTAGTAAATCAACTATGTGTATTGAATTAAATTGTTATATGACTCTTCAATTATGTCTTACATCTTATTAGCCCGAGATGTGCATGTAAAAATATAATAATTCGGATTCGGATCATAATAATACAAATATCTATCTATTTGCAAATTACTACATCCCGAATGTTGAGGTTTTGCTAGTAATGTAGAGTTTTTATTTAAATCTACTATTTTAAAAGTTAGATTAAAATTAAAATATTTTAACGACTTTGGAGAAAATTTGTATTAGAAGCGTAGTAAATTTGAATGGGGATTATAAAAAAAGCTGAACTAAATTGCTCATTATCTAAGTTTCTGAGACACCACCACTAACCACCAACCACTATTTTTTTGTTTAATTTATTATATTTGTGTAAGATGTAAATTGAAGTAAAGTAATGGTTATTAGAATGCATCTAAGTAATTGAACTAATAAATTTATTTCAAAATGATGAAAGTTTTATTTAAATATCAGTTTTTGCTGATTAGAGACTGATTAATCCAACTATATAATCTGAACGTTGAGAAGTTTAAAACATATAGTCTAATCCTTTCATTTCCAGGGATCCTCTTATATACTTAAACGTTACTCTTCGTGTTATATAATTCTTTTTTTTTTTCAAACAAAACTAAAATTAATCTCTTGAAATAGTTTTGAATGTAAAATAAGAATATTTATTTCCATCAGAAATGATATATACGATATAATATTATTTAAATGAGTCAAGTTGGAGTTGAAAGTTTTCGTGGAAAGTTTGTTTTAGTGGTCCTTAGGTTTGAAATGTAGAGGAGAAATTGAATATAAACGTTGTGTTAGGTCGAAAAGTCATGTCAGTTTAACAACAGCGTTTAGTTTGTTTTGGGTAAAGTCATAAGTGGTACTCATTGCACCTATTGACCTGGAATTTTCTAATAGAATAAACTCCAACTGACGGGGGCTCCTGTCTAAGCTACTTATTGAACTAACAGTTTATTGGGGTAGAAGGTTGGACTGTCCGTGTGGGACCAAAGCGAATTGCTTGTTGTAATATAGTAATTATTGGATTCTGTCAAGAATCATTTCTAAAGTAATCTCAAACCTCAATTATCTACAAAACAACTTATTTTTTTCCTATTTTCTTCACTACCTATCACTATAAATTAATATATTTTTAAATTTCCTTTTTCTTTCACCATATTTGTTGTTGAATGGACTGAAAATGGCATTAATTGCTACATTTTCATTATATAACTAATACCTTGATATGAAACGCTGCAAAAAACTTATGAGATTAATTAAACTTTAATTGGCGTAACGTGATATTTTAAAACTTTCATAATGGTGGTTTAAATTTATTAGCTCAATTTATTAACAAAATGCTAGTAATGATTACTAATAAACTTGTAAATATTACATATTAAACAATAAAAATATATCTCGGTTACTTAGCAAACTTACATAATGAGCAATTTAGAGCAGGCTTTTATTATCCATTACATTTTTTCAAAAAAAGCCACTAAACGTACGAAAGTAATCAATACTATATGAAATATGTATAAGTATAAGATCTACTTGTACTTACTACCCAAAATTAGATTAAACAACATCGTAATATTTTATTTTAAGAAATAATTAAAATGATAATGATACTGTATGTAATGTATATAATGTACATGGCAATGTAGTGTTCTTGGCTTTAAATCAATTCACTCTGATACAAGTCAAAATATATGAAATAACAAGTAGGTATTATGTAAAAAAATTACCGCATTGAAGTAGAATATGCAACAAAAGAAGATTTAAATGCATACCTTTTTGTTTGCATATGAAATTCTATTGGAATTCTACATTTGCATAGATTTTACACATTCTAAACGATTTTTTTACTGACAACGTGCCACAATTGTTAAATTTGATTGCACGAAATAGCAACAACACGTATCGAATAAACTTATTTTCAATAGCAAATGTATATAAATAAATGAATATCTGTATTTGTTTTGCAATAAAGGAAATGCAATTAAATAGGAAAGTCAATAATTTTTTACTCCGTATAGGAGTTTGATTTTATTTTTAGGCAATCCTGTAAAATAAACGTCAGTGAATTGCTCCAGTGAGAGCAGTAAAAGGAAACATTTTGTTTTCTTAGCTAGATTTTTACGTTATTCAATGATGCTAACTTATAAAATGGATGAAAAAAAATTTAATCATTTGATTCATTTATTCATTATTCGTTACAGTCATAAAAAATATTTTTAATAAAACAATAAAACTCTTTCGGCTGTTAAATGGTAAGTGACTTGCATATTAAGTAATGCGACTACTGTAAATAGTTTTCATAACACAATGCATTTTAATGAAAAAAAAAGAACAAAAACAAAAAGAATAGAAAGATGATTACATTTACAATGAAAAAGTGATTGTAAAATAATGTAAAATAATAGAATTAGGTGATTAACGCTGTTGTTTATAACTAGATTTTGATTTGTTGGAAATTAGGATTTCTTCCTGAATTAAATTGGAACTAGTCGCTACATTCTATTTTAATTAGTAATTTAATAAAAAAAACTCACTGCACTAATTTTCTATTTGTTAAAAAACAGAAAGAAGCATTGTACATCAAATTAAGTTACCTCGAAACAACAGTTGTTTAAAAAGTCATGTATTCACTTACGTGCTGTATACCATTTCCACTAATATTATATGTTAGGAGATAAAATGTGTTGAGAAATCAGAAACGATAATACAATTATTTGTCTTGGTAAATTATTCAATATTTAAGAGAAAGAAAAAATATCTTTGTTAGGTAACTAAGAGGATATTCAATTTGAAACTGTAGCTGGTTATAAACTTCTAAATTGCTTACTTATACAAAATCTGCTTACTTATCAGTATTATCCTTGGTTTATATAGAAGAAGAAAGCAAAGTAAAATAGCATCTCATGTAGATTTGAACTTTCTGGAAGGTAGAATGTTTCTGGCCAGGCCTAATAAATGACTCTTCAAGCAGTTAATATTAAGTTACCTGAATTACCTTTTAATGAATACAATGACCATTAACCTCGTGATTTGTAAACTACATTAATGACTGCCTCTTATAATCCATACTCTCAGATCTAGAATATTACAATAACCTAATAGGTTTTAGGAAGGAAGTAAATTCATCCTCAAGCATTAATAGCTCTTAGCATTATATACTAATACTAGTTTTAGACAAAACAATGTGTTATGTTTATGTTTTGCTAATTTTATTATTAATATTTTAACTAGGATTATAACAGATTTGCATATACATACTGCAATAATACTTTAAATATTTTATACCAAAACTAACATTGAAATATTTTGCATTGTATTATTATACATCATTTTAATGAATTGTTGTACAAACAATACAATTTCAAACGAAATTATTGAAGAATGTACTTCCATATAGCAGGCAATCCATTAAAATGCATGAAAGCTCGAAACTTTTCTATTTTAATTTCTATTTTACATTATATTATACAATGTATACAAACGTATGCGTACTCGTACATGTTTGTGTCGAAATCATAGAATAATATAAATGTTATTATATAATTTCATTAAATGAACCGTCTTCATATCATATACCATACACTTCCAATAAACCATTTATATTGTAAAGTTTGTGACAATTATGCAGCATATTGAAAAATTTTGATTATACCCTTTTGGAAAACATACATATATAGATTTGCATTTTTATGAAAATGTGTGCTAGAAAATGCAAACTATTAATGGTAATGGATTATTAATGAGATTTGTCAAAAATGTGAAATATGTGTCCAAAGTATTAAACAAACCAGCATTAATAAAAATCTGATATTATTCCACTAATGGTGCATTAATAACTCAGAAATTTTTAGTTTTAATGCTACGTACCTAAACACTCTAATAATTAACGATACGTATTTAAATATTATGCAGTATGTGACTGGCTAGGTGGGTGTACTTCTTGAATAAGGTACAAGTAATAATTACATAGAATCTAAATTACTGCAGGAATAATTATTAATACAGATAGCTAGTTAAAAGAGAGCAACTGCAATTTGTAGAAATTTTTTTCAAAGACAGAATAGAATATATGACTAGACATATTCGGAATTACAAATATTGGAGTTGGAATTTTTTGAATATAATACCTTGGTTTCCTAATAGCAACGATCTTAAAATGTCGCGTATTTACAAAGCCAAATATCGATTTGCGTCTATGGGTTCTTATGTAATTATGGTTGGTAACAAATGTCCTTTACCTATCTCTAGAAATTTATCCATTGTGGAACATGTTTGTGAATACGCACATCAGTAAAATTTTGAAAAAAATTTGAATACAAATAACATTGTTTGATAACATTTTTTTTAATATTAATCTATCAAAATTTTACATCACACTTTGTGATTTTTTTTTGAGGAAATGGTTGCAAATGCTTTTTATTTTAATGATATATCAAATTGTAAACAACATCATCGAGATAAACAAATCATTGTACGTATATAGTCTGTGTAGATATATAAAATGGTACATAAACACCTATAAAACGGACAATTTTTATATTAACGTAATAATAAATTTATTCCTATGAGGATCGGTGACTGTCTACGATCTTAAAATGTCGGATACAAAGCCAAATATCGATTTCCATCTATGGGTTCTTATGTAATTATGGTTGTTAACAATTTCCGTTACCTACCCCTAGAAATTTATCCAACAGTGTGGAACATGTTTATAAATACGCACGTCAGTATGCTCGTTGAAATGTTTTATTTTACATTATATATTGATGGGAATGTGCACAAATTTAAAACCAGCGTCATAATTCAATAATATGATAGAGTGTAAAAGAGAAGCTTTTTAATATGATTTTAACATGCATTAAAATATCACATAATAACCAAAAAGCTGAACATTACATTACACCAATTTTACACATTACATCGCACTAAAATCGATCGAAAAAAATAATTTTTAATATTTAATATTCAATTATTGAAATTAGGTTACATCTAAATCTCTTTTAATTGAAATTTCAATCTACTCATTATTTGATTTTATAATATGAATAGGAATATAATTAAAAATCGAATCAATAATTTTAATTTTTTATTACGCACGTTTAAGATTTGATAAAATAAATGACAAAGTCATGTTGATTTTGTAGTAAATTGAAATTTTATCTTAATCTAAAATTAGTGGGGCGAGAAGAATTGAAATGATTGAATAAATTGTGAGGGGAAAATGCATAAATATTGCAACAATAAAAATAGATTGTAGTTAATTAATTTAAAACTTATTTATAGTTTGTATGTTTATTTTTATCGGTATGTAGTTAGCATGCAAGTGCATGTAAAAATATTTTTCAATTTATCATTCCCTCGTATGAAACAATCTTGATGTGATGTTTGAATTTCTACATGTTACATTTAAATTTATTAAAAATGTGAAGAGCTGTTGAAATGGTAACATATATGCAAATATCGACGCAAACTGTTGACAATGAAATTAAAAATGAAGCATAATAAATTTGAAATTTGCTATGTAATGTGTAGATTGCTGTCTAATGGCATCAAGTAATGCATTAATTACAAATTTTAATTATTGGCTACAGCAGATTTAAATAAAATTTAAAGATATAAAAAGGTGTATAAATACCAATAAAACGGACAATATCTCGATTAGCTTAACAACAAATTTATACTTATTAAGGTATGTTACTATCAACAAAGCATTTCAGTTATTTGAATGACACCACTTGGATTTTTTTTAATATACCTTGGTTTCTTAATAGCAGTGATCTTAAAATGTCGGATACAAAGCCAAATATCGATTTGCAACTATGGGTTCTTATGTAATTATGGTTGTCAACAATGTCCTTTACCTACCCCTAGAAATTTACCCACTGCGGAACATGTTGGTGAATACGCACATCAGTAAGATTTTGAAAAAAATTTAAAATACAAATACAAAGCATAATAAATTTGAAATTTGCAATGTACTGTGTAGATTGCTGTGTAATGGCATCAAGTAATGCATTAAATTATAAATTTTAATTATTGACTAAAGCAGCTTTAAATAAAATTTTATCTAGCACATAATGTTTTCAGCGAATTCAAGAATTTTAACTTATAAGCCAGTTACTTTGCAAACCAAATTTAACGTGCTGATGAAGTTTATCGAAGCAAAAACTTATTTATGCATAAAATAGTCGTTTATATGTTATCACACTTTTAATAATTTAAATAAACATACACGTCGGCATTATTGATAAATTATTAATCTAATTAAAATAGGAAGATGTCTTTAGATTAATTGTGCATACAAAAGCCATAAATTTTATTTCAAATTATATAGCTTAAGCTTAATTATTATTTATATATATTGTACGATATATAAATATACATATACCTTCATTTACATAATAATTAGATTTTCATATTTGGGGTAACAAAAGAGTATTGAAAGTATCGTATGTTGTAGGAATATTTGATTGATTGATTTTCTAATTAAATTATACGTATTAAATATATTGACATATACTAATCAAATATTGATTAAATGTAAATTAGATGTTGATTTAATAATAATAAAGTAATTAATGAATGCGGTTAGGTTACATGAGATAATTTTAGAAAATAAAAAATAATTGAATTAGTAATAAAATGGATATCTCATCATATGTTATATGTTCTATATATAATAGTATATGTGGTGCTTATCGTATTTGTTCAGTGCATCTCTCATAGTGTGTTTGAGAATTAATAAAACTTTATAATAAAGCGTATTTGAATACCTTCAAATATTGATTGCACCAACTACTATTAATTGATTAAAAATGCGCAAAGGGAACATGCTGCAGATTTAATTAATTAAAATCAATAGCAAAGTTTTTTGAAATATAACAAGTATAACAAAAAAAGTGACAATACTAAATTTCCTCACTCTCGAGCATTTTTTTACTCTACCCTTCATTATAGGTTTGCGCATTCGATGTTACAAATCATATTTCCATTGTTTTATTAATCATTAGTTGCTGAACATTTTATTTTTATTTTTTAATTTTCAATACATACATCTAAAAGGTAAAGTTTTAATTAAAACAAAAATAATACGTATACGTATGCTTGTTTGTTGCAGACAACTCTCCTAACAATTCTTTTCGTTGCGCTTACAATTCAGATACAAAATATTAGTTGGATGTTTTTGCATTAATATTTGTTTATATAATACAATACGCTTCTATATATTTAATAAATAATAATTATTTATGATTTTAATGTGCTACTTAATGCTTTATGTGTATGAGCATCGATTAATGGATTATATTGTTTTCATGCAGTGTCACCGTTTTCTATAAATGCACTTACGGACGTATCCGCCGGAAATGCATAGTTTTTCCGGAATGTCAACCGTACGATGGCCGCAGAAAGTGAAAAATATGGTGTGTTGAACTTTACAAAACTATCTACATCCATAATATAATTTGAGTAAAAGTACATAAACCATGTATTTTATCATACTAAAAGTAACGCCGCAAGGGAAGTGACCAAGAAGGGAAAAAAGAATTCTCATAGCGCGAGCAGTGATTCGCATGACAACTGACGGCAACTGAATTATCTCATAGGAAGTTGCATTTACATATACATTTAGCATTTAAATTTCGAATGCGAATAAAATGATTTGATAACATTTTTCTTCATATCAATCTCTTAATAGTTGCAGCAAAATTTTACATCGTACTTTGTGAAAATTGTTTCAAAGAATGAAGTGGTTGCAGTTTAATTTTAATGATGATAAACAAATCATTGTACGTATATAGTCTGTGTAGATATATAAAATGGTATATAAACAGCAATAAAACGGACAATCTTGTATATTAGCTTAATCATAAATTTATTCTTATGACGGTCTGTCACTGTCTTTGAAACATTAAAAATATTTGAATCTTCAACTTGTTAATTATTAAATTAGGTAATCGGGGTTATTGTGCATTTTAGTGCTGTTTATTGATAGAGTAATTGATGTCCTTATTACTCAACATAGACTACAACGACATTTTCTTAAAAAATATTTGTTTATGGCTTCCACGCCTTACCATTTTATGCACTGAATACGTATATTCTGTAACGTACTATGCTCGTTATATAAAGCTACATTGCAATATATCGTGTTGGCAACTAAGTAATTGTCGATTTCAATTATAGATTATTTTCACTCTCATTTTTGGAATATCCGTAAATGTTATGATCTTCTTCATCTTATATATGTTAACTGTCATCCTAGCCTAGCTTTATAAGTTCATTGCGTAGATATTTTCTCAAAGTGTCTTTTTTACCTTTATGATTTCTGTAAAGGAAAGAACGCAATGCAAGCCGCGAAAAAGTTACGAAACATGAAGGCCTTAAAGAGAGGTATTGCTGAAATTGATTTGAAAAATTCAGATCTGGAGATTTTTCTCTTAAAGATGACCAACGTTAATGTCGACTAATTGAGCTTAATGAGGACGAAATTAAAACTATCATCAGAGAGATGACAAAAGGTCATCGAACAAAATGGAAAATACTTAATAGATTATAGTTCTTTCTATTAAAAATAAAAATTCTCTGCTTTCATTGAATAAATCGGCAATTACTTAGTTGCCAATCCAATATAATAACAAACTAAGTAATTAATGCTTACTTATCTGGAGCCAGTTTCAGTATAAGATAAAAATACATAAGTAATGTGTTATTAGTTAAATATAAATATAATTAGTTAAAGATCTTTTCGCTATAGAACTAAATCTTTAAAAATAATAAGTAATATTTGGTCACGAGAAAAACACTATTGGATTATGTCATAAATCATAAAATTAATCAGCTTTACCATATTATTTAGTTATTATTTATAACAACTAGTAATTGTTATTGTCCTATATTATAGCATAATGTTTAAAAATTAGCGCAATAATATTTTATTATTGTATCTAATTCTAATTTATTTCTATTAACAGTAAATAGTTCAAGTTGCATTCATTATAATAAATGAATAAACTTTATATTTTATGTATCAATAATAAATGCGTTATTGTTTATAATAAACCTAATCTATCGTGCTGAAGTGGTATTAAAATATTTGTGTAAAGTATTCCAACTGTAATATGTAGTAGGAAAAATTGATTTAAATTAATTAATTTGAAATTGGCACGCAAAATGGAATTATTTTCAAACATTTTTTAAACGCGTTCAATTACGTGTGCAATGTTGTAAAACATAATGTTATTACTTCATCAATTATTTCATTTTGCTGAATTTTCCCAGCATGTGAAAGGTTAAAAGTGCGCTAAAACATTCAATTATTTTTAGCGAACGCTCAAAAGTCGAATATTATGTATTTGATAGTGCGTTTATTAAATTGCGAAGCGATACATTCAACAAATAGAAAATAAAGTATTGTATAACAAAAATGGTTGTTTATTTTCTGCCTCTTATGGTATAAATTATTGATTAATGGCTTTAGATGGCTAGTTGGAAAGTGTTTTCCTCTTCATTGATTGCTTTAAATTTGAAAATAATAGAAACTATCTGTTGGAAACCGACTTTTTTTGTTTTAAATCGAATCGGTTCCATTGCAAAGGTTTATTACTCTATAAATAATATTAAAAAATAATTACATGAGACAGTGGTTTGTAGAACGTGTAGAATATGACAGAAACACCTATCAGCGGGGCTCAACTAAAACCGATCCGAAGAACAAAAAGATATTCATACCGAAACCGATGCCAAAAAGTCGTATGCGTGAATTGTCAGTTATACAATTAAAGCAATTTCAAAACATCAAAATATCAGTCAATCAGCAAAATATAGTTTCGGTTTGTGAGAAGCTTCAAATATTGAATATATCAATTTCAAATAATAAAATATGTGATGTTGAATGATTTAGACAGATAGAATATATATTTCTCTATGAACTAATATAAGAGTTTGCATAAAGTTTTTCATTAAAAAGTAGATTTTCTTAAAATAACTTTTTATTATATTGATTTGCGAATGTTGAAAAATTTTATATTAAATTAAATATTTTCCCTATTTCATATTTCAGGAGCAAATTAATTAGCTTGTTTAAAACTAAGTTGCAAAGCGAAGCATAAATGGAAATAAAGCCTATTTATAAATGATCTAAATGTTAGGGAGTGATAAGAAAAATATAAAATGCATGCATATTTCTTTACCAATATTATTCAAAACGTGTTTTTTTTGTAACAATAAAATATGCTTTAAAAATATCTTAAAGAATTCCAACATTTTCATTGAAGAATATTTTTATAATTCAACATGCAGACAATTTTTCGGTTACATTGTATAATATTTCAATAAATAAGGAATTCTAAAAATATATTAGTTTAACTATTTGTACGTCTGTGCATTTTCAGGTAGAGCTAAGATAGAATGAAATAGCCTTTCCTTAATCTGGTAGAAATCCCATTCAATCTATAGATATATACTTTTCTTGGATGAAAATAACAGTTTCAAACGTTATTCTGTATTTTCGTAGATGGTCCGTTCAATAATGCAATTATACGTAATATGTAAAAATAAAAACAATTTTAATCTTCTTGCTTTTCTTGATAATAAAATGTGAAATAGGACAATAATCTCTTTTCTAGTTATTTATTTGCAGAGAAAATAAATTGCATACATATTGCATGTGTTGGTTGTCTAAAAACAATGAAGATTAAATAATTCTTATTCCAATTTATATTCGCTTCTATGCTGAGAGCATTCAAAAACTTTTTTAACCTCTTAAATTTTTAAAAGGTTTTATATGCAAGTAGTTTTACAATCCATTATATGCATAAAAAGAAATGGAAAAAAATGTAGCGTTAATTTTTTATATTTGCATTTTTAGATTCTCCATTTCTTGGTATATAGATTTGCGTGTGTAACAAGATCAACCCCAATCAATACCCACCACCACTTCCACCACACCGCCAAGTTTATTGAAATCAAAAGGTAAGATTAATTATTATTATTAATGTTAAGTAATTAAAGCGTGTGGAGGTAAATTGCACTAGAATTTATTGATTAAAACTTTCCTTTTTTACCCTTTTATACCTGATCATCTATTGAATGCGAAAATGCAGCAGTAGATTTTTTTCGTTGTGCGTAAAAAGCAATTTACGTTAACAATGCGCGTTATTTATAAAATAGCAGCGTGATATAAAAAATATTGATAAAAAGCAATGACATTTTTATATCTATTCTATGGTACGAGTATACATATATACGTATACGAGTGAGGAGTATTTATATAGAGGTACGACGAGTATTGTACGAGTAATAATTTTGAGGAAAAAGAGGGAGGTGTAAGGGCAAGTATTGCCCTTTTGAAAATCTTAGAGGGGTTAAATATGCCTTCTTCATGCATACGCAATTGTCTTAAAACTCTTACCCTCGTATTAAGCTATTACGCAATATTCCTATCTAGTCTGCCATTATATTAGCATATTCGAGGGCATATCCTAGCAAAGTGTGGTTTAAGCAAAACGGTGTAGTCCCGCTCAAACTGGCTACTCTTTAATTAAGGCTTTAGCGCATTCATATTAAGCAAAGTGCAACTTCTTAATAGCATCTTGATTACAGCTCAAAGCCGCACACACATTCGTTCTTACACACATTTACGACTATTTATTTCAATAACTAGCAGAAGCCATTTAATTAAAAGCTCGAGGTGTTACTACTACATTCTGAGATCTCATACATTTTAATTAATCATTCGTTTATCTTTAAATTTATTTCAACTATTATCATTATTACCTAAATGAAAATGCGAATGTTTATTTTAAACCAAATTTCAATATTCAAACTCAATTTGCAAATGTACTTATTGATAATTATTACATGTTTGCTTAAAATTTTCTACTATTGTATAATAATTTTTATTGCAGCACATACAGTTCGAGCTTACGTCTGCGGTGTGTGGTGTGTTTAGTGTTTACAAAGAACAACAATTGTGATACTACATATATTATTCTACTTACTACTTATTATATATATTATACGTATACCACTTACTAATATATACGTACGTGTAGTAGAAACTGTCTTTAATTCATACTAAATTGAATTCAAACTCGATATTTATCGCAAATTAATTATTTAATATATAAATTTTGTTGTTACATATAATCATTACAAAAATTAATATTTGCAGCCATTATAATTTTACTATTAATTGGAATGAAATTGATAATTAATTTTTAATAATTAATCTTAAATCATTTACATAATTCTTCATTAATATGCAATTCAAATTGATAATTAAAACAATATATTTGTAAATAAAATATGTTCATCATGTATTCGCATTTACAAAATCAATCAAATCAATTGCATTGCTGCAGATCTTTTGCAGTAACTATTGTATTATATCATACAATATATAAAATGTTCTTTAGAATGATAGTTCTCCAAAATTAATGTGATGTATTTAAATAAGAATCGAATAGTTAAAATTGTGGATTGTTTGATTTGTCAGGAAATTAATTTGCAACCAGTAATATAATATTGTAATATTACGCATTTTAGAGTATTAATGTACTATTTTCCTGAAAGAGTATATTCTTAGTAGTATTAGAAATTGACATCAATAATATCCTGATTGTCAAACTATGTATTTCTGTTTGCCTTTCATCAATTTTATTGAAACTAAAATGACCATCTTTTCGTGAATTGTGAAGAGTAGAATATTAGATGTTTAACACCAGATGTGTATATTTAACAAATGATAATTGAAAGAAAAATGCAAATTAAAAATATTAATCTAAAGACGAATTGAGAAAATTTGCAGTTATCTTTGATTTTTTATACGGAAGCAAATTATTTACATCGATTTTAGTGAAATGTCACTAAATTGTGTTTTTATGTCCATTACAATTTATTAAATTCGCCATCAATTGCATTGCTGCCGATTCTTGTATTAACTATTGTATTATATACAAACCGTTCTTAAAAATGATACTTCTCTAAATTTATGTAATTTATTTATATATAAATCGAATGGTTAAAATTGTAAATAGTTTAATTTGTCAGGAAATTACAATATTAGATGTTGAGTACCAGACTTGTATATTTTTAACAAACGATAATTGAAAGAAAAATGCAAATAAAAATATCAATCTAAAACAGAATTGAGAAAATTTGCAATTATCTTTGATATTTTATACACAAGCAAATTATTGACACCGATTTTGTGTTTTTATGTTCATTATAATTTAATATATTCGCCATCAATTGCATTGCTGCAGATTTTTTGCATTAACTATAGTATTATATATAAAATGTTCTACAGAATGGTACTAAATCTCCAAAGTTATGTGATTTAGTTATATAAGAATCGAATGGTTAAAATTGTGGATAGTTTGATTGGTCAGAAAATTAATTTGCAACAAGCATTTTGACATAAATCAAATGGTGACATTTTTATATTAGTACGAAATAATGTTATTTGCGTGAAGGTTTATTGATGATATTTGAGTTCAAATAAATCGAATAGATTGTTGTTGTTGTTGTTGTTTTATTCTAAATTATCCATCATTTGAAAGGCATTTTTTTGCCAAATTAATAATAACAACACTTTGTGTGGAACAATTAAACCTCATAATAATTGTTAATTGCCAAATAACATGATTTTTCATATAATAAATTTGGTAATTATTTCTTCGTGTAATGATCGTTTTCAAGTCTAGACGTGTTAAATTAATAGCGAAAATAAGTTTTCGAAATAACTAAGTTTCAGCAAGTTTTTTCTCCACTCTCGTGTAATTATCTATAACTGTCAAGAAAAAAATTAAAGTTTGAAGTTCAGTTTGGCTGATATTCAAAAAAACTACACTCTTAAGAAGACAAATCATTTATCATTGCACATTGTTGCACTTATATAGAACGGACAGGTTCAATAGGAACAAGCTGTATCGACCACTCATGAAAATTTAAATTTAAGATAAGTTTCTATGCACTCACACTCTATATAAAATGTTCTCGTTTTTTTCCACGTTTCATTTTTATTTTCGCCGAGAAAGAGCTTCCTTCATTCAACGTCACTACACTATATTATTCTTATCACGCTATTGAAGAGCTATTACTTAGATTAATTTGGTTTGATTGGCATGTAATTAACACACTAATATTATCTAATATAATATTTAGTTTAATGTGACAGGTATCTTAGTAACAATATTGTCATAAACTAAGCAAAATCCCCAAGGTCATTGAATTGCTGCGAAATTCTCTTAGCTTCCAAAATACTTTGAATTATAATTTAATTTCACATAGATTACTTTGATAGAAGCTTTATGCACGTACGTGATGAAAATTTAAGCTTGTGTTACGTAAATTTAATTAGCTTTATAAAAACTCAACTTAAAACTTAAGCTTCTTCATAATAATCTTTTAAATTTGAAATTTGTTTGCTCTTATATTAAGTAACTTTTAAATAATAAATATATTTAACTATTTCAAATTTCTTCGTGTGTAAAAACAATAAAATAAACATGAAAATAGTTTAATGCCTATTAAAAGCATATTATGAAATGTTAATGTGCCAGTATAAAAACACGATCCTGTTTTTTACATCGAAATTTTGGTTGCTGTTTTGAACGTAGGGATCTGTCTGCTTTAAAATAATTAAATCAGTTTTATCTGAAACCATAATATAAAATAGGGACTTCCCTTTAATACAGATTATCACAATTTTTGACAAATTTATAGTAATGAAGATGTTCCTAACAACTGCCATGTAATGTACGTTGTTACACAATCTATGAAATATTCATTTGGTTTAAGTAATATTATATTTTAACTTTGTGTTAAATTACGTTGATACATAATTTGTTGCGTATTTTAGAGTACAACTGTATTATTTTCCTGAAAGAGTATATTATTATCAATCAATTTTGAGAAAGAATAATACATATCGTGATTGTCAAACTATGTATTTTTGTTTTGTTTTCATGACCTGTTTGACCCAATTAATTGTCAACGAGCAAACCATTCTTGACATTGTTTTTCATCAATTTTATTGAGATTAAAATGACCATCTTTTCTTGAAGTGTTAAGAACATAAATCTAAAGACGAATTGAGAACATTTGCACTTATCTTTGATTTTTTATCCACCACCACATTATTTTATTTTATGTCCATAGTAATTTATTGAATATATTAAACACCTTATATGTATAATAGAAGACAAGTATAATTTTATATTTTAGACAAATAATGCAAATGCCAATATATTGTAACAAAATAAAATTAGATTATATAACAAGGTAAAAATTATTACTTTTTATCCTGCAGAAAAAATCTATATCTTCCACATTAGTGTATGAAATATGTAGTATAATTTTCATAAAAGAATCAATAAGCATTTATAATTTAGAATAGTAGAGGTTAAAATATTATAATAAATACGCATGTCAAGAAATTTGGTTACAGAACAGGTTTATATATGATGTGTAATGTAAGGTCTCGTATTTCAAATAGTTTCATCTCGCAAAAACACACACTATACAGTCTTTTATGTAAATTACCTGGAAAAGTCAATTACTACATAATAATTCTTCTAGAAAAGGCAAATCAATGCACAAAGTGCACATAAACTATAATTTTGTCTAAGATAAAAAGCAAATTAGAGCGATAAAAATTATAAAATGTACGCGGCTCAGCAATTACTTAATATGATGTGATTGATATAAATAAGTTTTTTTAACTTATATTTGACGTTTATATTATATTTGTTTTTAAATAAATTTTCATGGAGACAATTCGGAAAGATCAATAAAGTATTCCATCACATTTGCATTAATTTTTTTCATAAATTTTTTTAGGAATTTCAAATATTCCAATTTATTCATATTTTTGTTAGTTTATTCATTTAATAGAAAATTAAGTTTAATATATTCGAAATAACTGTTGATGTAATGCAGAAAAATATTAGAATGTTAATTAAAGCATGTCTGTTGATTGACGTGTATTTTAACTGAAATATATTGCATTTTTTGAAATTCAAATACGGACATTAAAAGATTAGCGATTAATCATGTCACATTTATATGAATAACCAAATAGTAATTATAATAAATTAGATGAATTGCTTGTTTATTTAATTTAATAAAACGCTACTTTGTTCTCATTGTTTTAAGTATTTTATTAGTTGAAAAGGGCAAGCAATTGTTCGTTTTTGTACCATTAACTCTGAATAAAAATTGCCTTATTCTAGTAGGAGTTGAGAAAAAAAGGTTGCTACTGCGAAATTTATATTTATGAAAATGTTGACGTTGTAATAAAAGGAATAAAGCAGAAGGTGAGTTGATTTTCATATGTTGGAACAATATGGAACCATTTGTTGTTTCACGTTGAATGTTTAGGAAAAATGAAGCATGTGGCATTGTTTTAACCTCTGCTAGGCAACACTTTCATTTATCCTTATTAAACAATAACTTATACATATTTCTACAATGTTAAATAAACACTAAGCCTACAACACCCCTGTTGTGTTCAATTGAAATTGTTTGCTAATTTCGCCATTTTTTTACAATTTAAAATCATTTTTATTAAAATTATTTTGATTTAAATTCAACATTATATGTCACCTAAATTATCGCCAACTATCTAATTCATTAAATATTCGATGAAAGGATTTTATCAGATCATGTTGACATTAACATCACATTTATCACATGTCAAATTATATAAGTAACATGTTCTATATATCGATGGACAGCGGAAACATTATTTATTGCACATCTCGCTAAAAGAATAAACGGGCATGAGTGTAAATTATTAATTCATATTTTTCAGATATATTGTCGAATATAACAGACAACGTTGAAGGTTTTATAGTCAATCAAGCAAAATATACAATATCTAAAAATACATTCCTCCTCCTTCACATAAAAAATTCAAATTTAATACAGCTATTATTTGCTGTATTAATTTAAATCTATATAAGAAATACTGAATGCGAAATATTTATATTCGTTGACAACATTTTGCTATTTTATAGAGAGAATATATTTTATATATGGTATTATATATTTATTCATCCGTATCAATGAAAACTTTTCAATATTAAATAAAAATCTTTTAAGAATAATTTTTATCTGTCTGGAAGTGAAGAGGTTTTGAAGTTTGAGTATTTGCGGATATATGTTTAAAAAAGAACAACTAAGATTTTTCTTTAATAAATTTATATTGAAAAATTTTATATAAAAAGGTAAATGTAAACTTTTTATCATTTAAAGTTAGAATTTTGTATTAGAACAATAAATACTTTAGCGCTTGTAAATAACAATAACACAAATATTGTTATTGAATTGGAGATAAACGCTACTTTTGCATCATTGATAAAAAGTTTTGTTTAGATATACTTCAAAATATTGTTTAGTAATGTGAAATATAGTTTAGAGTTAGAGATATAGTCGTCAAATGATTATGACACAAAATTTACTTTTATCAGTTGCCAGTTAAAAGAGTAAACAAAATTATGAGCCTATACAAATTATAGAAAATATAAAATTTAATTGAATTAAATTTATAATATTATATTTTAACTATTATCTTGGCACATAATTATACTCATTTTTAGTATGCATCTCAATTACATTGGACATAGAAAAGTAAACACAACTTCGACTATATTGTACTATATTGCAAAACAAAAGAAATTCGTGATTGGCGATCTAGTCCTATAAAAGTTTGTAGTCCTGGCAAACTGTGAACTTGTGATTTGAACAATCATTTATTATTATCAGTTATTAATTGCAGTTATGTAATATTATATTTTAACTATAAGCTTGATACGTAATTATACTCATTTTTAGTACACATCTTTATTATATATTCTAAAAGGGCTTATGTTTTTATTAAATCACACAAATGGACATGAAAATATATAGACATTTTTGACAAATTGTATTTAATTGCTGCGAAACAGAAGAATTTCGTGATTGTCGATCTAGTCCGATGACATTTTGTACTCCTGGCAAATTGCAAACTTGTGATTTGAACGATTATTAATTATTATTATTAGTTATTAATTGCAGTTATGTAATATTGTATTTTACTGTTAGCTTGATAAATAATTATACTCATTTTAAGTATGCATCTCTATTATATTCTAAAAAGGCTTATGTTTCTATGAAGTAATATAAATGGACATAAAAAAGTGAACACATCTTCGACCATATTGTATTTAACTACTGCAAGACAGAAGAATTAAGTGATTGTCAATTTAGTCCTATAACATTTTGTACTCCTGGCAAATTGTAAATTTGTGATTGGAATGATTATTTTACTAATTTTCTTAATAAAGATATAGAGTAAAATAATAATATGTTGTAGTTTGTTTGCCAGCTCTTGTTGAGCCATGGTATGAAAATATAAAGTAAAAACACAAGATAGGTCTCACAAAACTTCTTTGTATTTTCATAACATTTTTACCTATCACTCTATTTAAATTTAGATATAAATTGTAGTTTAAGGTATCTTTATTTATGTCCTTATGATGATTTAACAGTCAAAATGCGTCGATATTTAATAAATTTAATTTACCTTGCATTTTTACATTATATTTTAAAGTATAATATGCTAATTTTTGATAGAATCATTATTTATTTTTATTACATAAAAGTTAATTTCCTGATTAAAATAGAATTCCCATAGAATCGTTTTTATTAGATATTAATAATAAATTCAGATTGAATGTAAATCTAAAATTTTATTTTCAATGTTGTAAAATGATCGTTGGAAAAGTTTTTAGTATTAAATAGATCGTATTTATTCAGACAGAAAGATTGCTTGAAAGAGGTTAAAAAACCCAGAGCTTCTGAATGCGTATGGCAAAAAATTGTTGATAAGCGCTCACGTTACTCATGGTCCGGAATTTTTAGTTTTCATGCTCAGTTTAAGGCCTTTCAAGGCTGAACAATGTTTGCGAGTGGTGTTAACTTCCATTTTAACAAAATTCAATTACATTAATGCAATGTATATAAATTGTACTGTTAACTAAATTCAAAAATATAGTCTAGTATAATACTCCACGTCTACTTGCACACATTTATCATCATTCACTATAAAAATATTAAAATTAAATCGTGTATGTTAATAATTACGTAAGTGTTAAAATTTTTCATGCATTATAGATGACTTGTCGTTGATGGATTTTATTTGTCGATTATTTTAGTGATATTACTTCGGTTTTAATTTGCTTGTTATGAATTATTAAAAAAAATTGTCATTGAATGAATAAACTTTATGATATATTTACTTATGTCCTTATGATGACTTAACTTAACTTTGTATTTTTACTTTATATTTTAAAGAATAATATGCCAATTTTTGATAGAATCATTATTTATTTTTATTACAAAAAGTTAATTCCCTGATCAAAATAAAGTACTCATAGAATCGGTTTTATTAGATTAGATATTATAAATCGTGTATGTTAATAATTATGTAAGTGTTAAAATTTTTCATGTATTATAGATGAATTGTCGTTGATGGATTTTATTTGTCGATTAT
>JARJDW010021953.1:0-32385 GCA_030264715.1 Adinopsis sp. GC000173 | reverse complement strand
GCCCTAGTACAAAGGTACTAGGTATAAAATCTAATCCTATGGAAATCTCAGGGGGTTATGGGAATAAATAATTATTTGCAGTATCGGTTCTATTAAACCTGAAATCATAGCCCTGACAGGCAATCATCATAATTTTGGGATATTATAGTGAGTTCCATGTATGAAACCCAATAATTGGAGTAGGATTAAAGATTAGAAAAATTTGGGAATATTTTTATTATAGGATGGGATGGATGGGTATTGCATATTAGAATTTGGGGCTGGTTAAAATGGGAATAGATATTTTTTTGTTGTTTCGCTCGAAATTGAATATTATTCACTCATATTTTCATTTAATTAACACTTACTACTAATAATAATTTAATGCAATAATAAAAAAGAATGTTTTTGAATTATTATCTATTATTTCCTGTTTGAGTTTTTGAGATAAATTTCCGCAACACTTGATAACAATATCATGTCGTTTTCGTTTCATTCGTGTGCGAAAATCGAGCATTATGCGCTCGTATTTTTATTTCATTAAAACGTATACGCTGCCTCTAATAATAATTTAATGCATCAATAAAAAATTGTTTGCGTCGTTTCGAAATCATATACCAACAACGATATGTGTGTGCTTTAGTTTTTCTCGATATTGCAATGTTATTTCTCCTTCGCGTTTTTTTTATGATCGGACGCGATCCCTCGCGCAATAAAACGTTGTTTTCTTGATCAGCGCAAAATAAAACTTTACGATTGTTGTTGGCGAACACAATAAAATGTGTAAGACGAAGAAGAATATTATTTAAACTTAATTTACTTGCACGTTTTCTATTTAAAATTATTTAGCGAAATAAATCTCACGTTACGTTTTTTTTTTGCTTGCTTCACCTCGCTATTCGCTGCAGCACGTCAATAACGTCGTCTCACAGGAACCCTTTTAAATGTGGAGTTGAGAGATTTTTATCCGACTAGACTTAATCGGTTTTTCTCTTATTGATGTCCAAAAAAGAAAAATGTTATTTGATGCAGACATTTTTTTTATAAATTTGTTTAGCGCAATTAATTAACTACATAAATAAATAGAAAAAGTTTTTGTGCTGTATTAATAATTATTTACGATAATAAATCGTGTGTTATTTATGATACCTATGTTTTGCTTGGCAGAAATTTTTATTAAAGTTGTTTGTATGATTTCTGACAGCTGCTTTATCCAGCTTACGTTAATCCCATATTGTCTAGTCTAGTGAAAAGAAAAATGTCTTCTCGACTCTAAAGGAATTAGCAACATAAATTTATTCACTCTATTATTTGACAGCAGTAATGCACACTATAAAATTCCATTCACATTTGCCTATGTCCACACTTGTATTTTGCCAACTGAAAATCTGTAAACATTTTCTACTCCAGTTATAAGTACATTGTAAATATGTACACAGTTCGATAAAATCAAATAGCTTAGTACACGTCAAATATGACTTTGTTTTAAGCCAATTATAAAATGCTGCTTTCTCTTAACTGTCAAATAAAAATATTGATTGTTGTACTTAGCAGTGGAGAATCATGGAAGCGGAAATGGAATTTCAAAAAAATATATCCGAAGCGAACATCGTGCAGATATGACATGCGTTTTACTCTAACATATTATAGCGCGCTGTCGCTTTTCACATTTCTACTTCAGAATATTACATTTGCCAAACGATCTCGCTGTAAGTTATTATTTATCAAGAAAAACACGCCAACGTTAACAATTTAAACTTGGAGAAATATAAAATACAAAAAGCATTCAAATGTTTCGGGGGTTATATTTCATGAGGAACTATATTCTAAAAATCAAAATTTTACACTCTGTTTTTAGCCCCGAATTCAGAACATAAATTTTGTGTTTTAGTTAGTGTCTTGCAACGAACTTTGTCGTGTTCAGACGCAATTTGAAGCCTAAATCCAAAATTAATTTACTTAAATTGCACCAGACAACAATCCTAAATAATCTGAAAAATCAAAATGCTAATTAGTGGTCTATAGTTCTGCAAACACTAACTGATCTCATTTAATAAACGTCTAAGGTACTTACCATTTCTACAAAGCAATTCGGTAGATTCTGTTTTAAGCTAACTACAATACAGTATTATTATAAAGGTATCGGTTAAAAGTCGAGACCAGAATTTCGTGTTGAAAATACTACCCCGAATCGTGGTTTTGCGGTTTTCTAACCCGATCAGATATTCAAATTAGATTTGCGTGAATCTGTGCTTGTTAACGCACAAAATTTCAAATCCTTTAGATTTTGCTTTATAGATTTTTTTTTAAATAAACTAAATAAGCAGAATAATAAAATATAATTTCACAAAAACATTAAAAACATCATTATGCTATTGCTATAAAAAGTAATTGTAAATAATTAAGTGTAATTTGTATATTTATAAAATTATATAACTACTAAATACCAAAACATGTTATTTGTTTGGATTTTAGCAAACATGTTAAATCATCGTAAAAAAATCACTGCGACGACGCAAGGCGGTGGAGGTTGGAATTGTGATTTTTCGGCACGATTACAACAACAAGAACAACAATAGAAAAGTTGTTGAATTCAATTTAATATTCGTGCGAGGCGTTATCGTATTATAATAATAGATGAAGTTGTAGGAGGAAATTAACTAATCTTAAACGTAATGAACTCAATGGAGGAGTCGAGATTATAATAAAGTTACTTTAATTAAACCGAAATTCTATTGCCGGCAAGCACATCGTAGAATGCATGCGAGAATGTTGGAGAGTTGTAGTCGTAGGTACTTGTATAAATTTTTCAAACATTATTAGCAGCACGATAACCAAAAAATAAAAATAACAAACCGCATCATGTGTGTGTGTGGCATAATTATCGTGTTGTAGAAAATTATTATCACTTAACAAACAATGTCTACTTTGTATGTGCGCATTTGTGCAGTTGATGCGAATTCCCTTCAACGCCTAGATAAGATTATTTGCTTACCAAAAAGGCAACGAATCAAACACAAAACAATTTTTGATTTTTAAGTTATGCATAAAATATCAGCGCTTACATACATGTGTTATTAACATTCGATAGATTAAGGAAGGTCAAGATCTCATATTGAAAGTTTAAAATTTTTATGTATGATATTGTTTTTTTAAACTGGTGTATTATGCAATTTTCACATCAACGTTTTTCCACTCTTTTTCACCATTAGAGTTCTTTACTAGTTAATATATCGTGATTTAGATTATTCAGAAATCATCAGAATTCATTCTATGTCATAATATTGTCTGCAATTTAAGTAAAAAATTGTAATATATAAGAACTAATTTAATTTTGATGTTTACCCTAAAAAATGAACAATTTATTTTTGTCTGATACTTCAAAGTAGAGCATATTGCGATCGATTACAATCATTTATCAAATCTGGCGACAATAACGTAAAAAAATAATGCGATGTTAAATTGTTTTATAATTAGTATAGAGGACGAGGGCAACCGTATTTATATTTAAACACGAAAATTGTTAATTGCACGTACTATATAGCAATGCTCATTTAAAATGAAACGGGCTAATTGTTTTTAAAACTGCTGAAAGGAATCAATTTCATAAATGTATATTCTAATTAATTAACGCTGTATAAAAGTGTCGTTGTAGACGCAAGTCAATTAATTAATGACGTACCTTACATTAGGAAAAACAATACAGTGGAAATTTTACAGGTACAGATGCATTTAATTATAGTGGAGTTAATTTCATAAATGTATTCTAATTAATTCTGTAAATAGGCGTCATTCAGTCGCAAATCAATTCATTGACGTACTTGACAAAACAACTGTTGTGGTTGAAATTTTCCATATTTAATAAAAAGTTTTGTAAATCAGTTTTTTTTCTCTTGCATTCCAGGTAACATTGCATTTGAGTACTGGCGCTAATTTCATAAATGAATTCTAATTAATACTGTAATAAAAGCGTCGTCATTCACACTTTATTAAAAAAATTTTTGTGCATCAATCGGGTTTCTTTGCAGGTAAAGATGCCTTTGATATATGGATTCACTTTCATAAATGTGTATCTGTTCTAATTAATATTAATATAATAAAAGCGTCATCCAGGCGAAAGTCAATTTAATCACTTACTGTACGAAACAATGCAATCATAAATTTACACATTTAGGTAATAAAGTTTTTTTGAATTAGCCGTATTTCATTTCAAATAAAGATGCTTGAACTACTAGGAGTCAATTTCATAAATGTATTCTAATTAATACTGTATAAAAGCGTGGTTCAGACTGTACAAAACAATTGATGTGATGCTAATTTGACAGAATTTAATAAAAATGTAGTGAATCAATCGAATTCCATCCCAGATAAAGATTGATAATTTGACAATGTGAACCAATTTTATAAATGTATACTACTTAATGCTGTTATAAAGTCCATCTAATTACATGCATACTTTACAAAACAAGTGATTCGGTGAAAGTTTTCCATATTTAATTAACAGTTTTGTGAATCAGTAGTATTTCATCCTATGTACTTGAGTCAATTGTATAGAGACTATACAAAACAATTGATGTGATGTTAATTTTACACCTTGGATAATTGGAATCATTTTCATAAATATATATTCTAATTAATGCAGTCGACTAGACAGACGTAAATCAATTCAATGACATCAATTTTACACACATTTAATAATAAAAAAGTGATTTTTTGTGAATCAGTCGTATTTTATCGAAGGTAAAAGATGCATTTGACAATTTGCGCCATCGTGGAAAAAATACGACGCTGAATCTATACCCATTAATAATCCAATTTTCTAAATTATGCGCTTTTCTAGCGAATTGAATCGAATTATGTATGGGTGTGTTATTTATAGATTATAGAGACATAGTTTTGCTGTTTTTTTTACATTGAATGAAATGCAAATGTGTTTTTAAACGATGTCATCGACGTTGTTATATTTATTTTTTATATGTATGTATATTTTTTCGTTTCGCAATGAAGCCAATCATTCAAAATCGAAATCGTGCTGTATCTATTCGACACACACACACACATACACACGATTGTGGTGCAATCAATCTCGAAGCGTGCGCGATTTTTTTCAATTATCGCAATTTTCTCGATCATTACTTTGCGGCGGTGACACACCGCTGGGCGATGAGTTATTAGTAATTTTTATTAATAGCATTGAGCTACCGAAAAAAAGTAACGTTGAAAGTGGAATGCAATGTCCACACAAAATTGGCCACAATCTTATTACAGATGTCAGCGTTGCAACTTATTATTATACCAACTATTCAATTAACATAAATTCATTATTAAATATTGTGGTAGATTTATGTTATTATTCAATATTGTTGAACTTGCATTTTGCTTTCTTACAAAAAAAACATCCTTTGAGTAATTTTGTTACAAAGTGTTGCTTTGCAACAAAGAAGCGGTAACCTCATTAATTTGCTTGCATTTGTTGAAAATTGCACGGAAATTACGAAATATAAGTAAGTGAAAATTCAATTTGAAATATTGCATTTTCCAAACTAATTTTAAATGTTGCTGATTAAAAACATATAAATATTTGACGGTCATGACATTGGCCTGTAACAAGGACTGGCGATTTTATAATTATTTTTTTGTATGAAGAACCCAGTGACCTTGTCAATTTGCATATTAATTTAATGGGAATGCACGAAAACACAGACAATTATAAAAAGTTTTGTTAGGGGCTGTGTTGTTAAAGTACAATACTTATATTAAAAATGTAATTTCTACATTTTTATAAATTAAGAAAAACGCAGTAACCTTGTCAATTTGCATATACATTTAATAACAATGCACGAAAAAGGAGATAATTATTCAAGCTAAAGCGGTAGCTGTCATTGTTTGTATTGTTTACTTTTAAATTTTCCAACCGATTTTGTTATTATCATTACTAATCTAATAAGAAAACTGAGTAACCTTGCTAATTTACATACAAACTTAATACGAATGCACGAAAACGGAGACAGTTATTTATGCAAGATCTGTAATTTTTCATAGTTTTTATTTTTCCAAACATTTTTTCATTGTTAATTTATTTAGAAAAACATAATAACCTTGCTAATTTGCATATTTATTGACAGTGCACAGAAAAGGAGATAACTATTTAATCTTACTACTGCAAATTTTACATTTTCCACGCATTTTTTTTATTACAACTTTATCTAATTGCTAATTTATTAAGCATTGCACGGTAACTTTGCCAATGTGCATGCAAATGTGGTGACAATGCGCCAATAACGCGAAAATTGTGCAAATTTAATGCTACCGCACTTCTCACATTCTCACTGTGAAATATTCTATTTATTAAACATACCAATTCTTTTGCTAAATGTTGCATATTTAGCAACAAATATCATTTTTTACCGGTCTTTGTGCACATTGACGAGTGCATCGCTTAATATTTACTTAGAATAACTGCAAATTTTTTATTTATCTCGTGAATCTTTGCTGCATTTATTCATTTGTAATTCATAGTAATCTTTCTAATGTGATGATGCTTCAGGATCGCGAAAATTGAAGAAATTTTGGCTAATTGTTTTTTATCTTGTGGCTTGACTACGTGCATATTGGCAGGTGGATCGCACAATATTTACCAAGTTAGATTACAAGCAAATATTATCATCTTTAACATTTCTTCTTTTCAAAATATTAATTAATCAAGCAAAGCACAACAAGTTTTCCAATTTGCATACAAATCTAGTGACATTGATGCATAAAAGCTACCTCTTTTCACAATTTTACCCCAAAATATTCCATTTATTAATCTTTTTTAATTGTTTAACATCAAATATCTTTGTTGGTTATATAAATCAACTTTTTGGCTAATTGCCTTTTATCTTTTCTGACTAGACTACGTGCACATCGGCAGGTGCATCGCATAATATTTACCTAGAAAGATTACCAGCAAATTTTACAATCTTTAGTGCTTCTTCTTTTCTAATTATGAATTTATTAGGAAAAGAACAGCAATTTTTGGATACAATTGTAGAGACAATGCTCCAAAATAAAATGCTTCTTTTCTATTCTCACCACAATATATTATATTTATTAAACAAACCAACTAATTGCTTAGCATTAAATATCTTTTTCGGTTAAACAATGTACACATCCATTCAATATTTACCTAGATTAAATCGTTAAATATAGCAGTGATGTACATTTGCGGTGAAATTATCGCAAAACGTAATTTAAATTGAGCAAATAATTAGTCATGTATCAACAATGAACACAGTTTACAAGAGCAGGCGCATGTAAATACAATATTCCAATGACACCAATTTAGTACCTTTTTTATCACATGATAACAATTACACACATATGTACAATATACACGTAAGTAAAATTGCTGTTATGTAAATTTCATGTCGTAGCCTTCATAATTTTAATTGCAGCAAGAACGAAAACATGTATGTACTTACACATCATACACACACTACACACACGCACAATGAGAGTGCGGACGTGGTGAAATGGATGAGTTGAATTGAATTTAACGTCACATTGCATTTCAATCACGACGCCGTCGTCGTCGTCGTCGTTTGATGTGTGAATTTTAAATAGCATCGTCGATGGATGAGGATGATGATGATGATGATGAAATAGGTTGTTTTGAATGCGTGCGTTTGATGATGATCATCGTCAATTAATCGAAATAATTTAAATCTATTGATGGGAATTGAAATCGAATTATGATTTGTCTATGAATAAACGTATTAAATTCGGTTTTACACACAGGTCAACAAAAAACATTCTTCAGTGTGTTATTTAAATATCTCCTACTGTTTGATTATTGACATCAAAAAGTAATCAAAACCTTAATTTGTATTCAATAAAGCAACTAGGTTACTTTTGTATACTCTGTATAATGATAAAAAGTAATTAGATTTGTTTTTCACACTTTTATCATCAAAATTCGAACAAAATTTAAAATATTTAGTGTTTGTTGGCTTTAATTTTGGGCGATATCCATAACATTTCTAAAACAGCATAATTCATAATATTTTTAAGGCAATGGTTTCTTATGCTTTCTGAAAATGCCATAGAAATCAACGAAAATCGAACAAAATTCAAAGTTTTCAGTTTTTGTTGAATGAAATGAAGCTCGAATCTTGTAGTTTTGCTCTGATTTTTTGCTGATTTCTATGACATCCCAAAATATTTCATAATATATTTCATAATGACAATAATCTTGTGCCTCTTTACAGTTTGGAAATCCCTGATTGAATGTATAAAGGCTTTTGAGACTTCATTTTGATTTTATATACAAAATAGAATCCCGACTGGAAATTTGTGTTGACTGGTGTTGTATCAAAACCGCACATAACATAATTTATTTCGCATCCATTTGCATAATACGGCATTCGCCAAATTCGCGCCTTCTCGCAAATGTTGTTATTGTTGTGATATTTAGCGCGAAAACACACAATATAATCGTATAATAAAACGATCCATTTCGGATGAGCCGTGTTTATATGATTTAATATAGATAATTTGAACATTCTTTCTCAGCAATTAAGCAGTGATATTTCATGCATGTTGTAATTTTTTAATTGAGCGATAAATTATGGACAGATATCCGCTGATTGTTTGAATATAATGTTTTTGATTTATCGCGCAAAGACGAGATATAATCGTTATGCAGCTGTCAGAATATTATATGTACTAGCAATTTGTATGTATGTACATTTGCGATAATTTTTTTTTTCATAGAAATAGCGTTATTTACGAGATTAAATGAAGAATAATTGTTAAACTAGGCTGAAAAAATAATGTCTTCTACTGTTGTACAAATTGAAGCAGTGACTTTTCAAGGAAAGCACGCTATAATTTTCAATTAAGCGATAAATTATAGTAAGATGTTCTTTTGATTATTTGAATAATGTCTTCATTTACAATTTAATTCAATAATAGTCTGTTTGGCAATGTTTTATAGATTGGTTAATTTCAATTAAAATTAAATTGATTGTGATATTTTTATTTGCCATTAAATCAAACATTTTTTTAAATAAATTTTTACTGGTAAACAAATCTTCTCTATACTGCAAAGGTTTATAAATATTGATTGTTATCAATATCGGTATTTCCACTTTTGCCACGTGTTTTTTGTAATAATTTTATCATTATTACAATATTGATATAAGTACAATAAATTTTTTCTACTCTAAAACTTCGCGATAATTTCTGGCTAGACGATCAAATGTAGTAAAATTATTTCAATTTATTGCCAAAAATATGGTGCTAACAAGTAGTAGTCTAGTGTTTTTTGGAGTAATAAATTTTAAGTAATAAAATCTTAAAAAAAAGTTTTTCTTTGTGTTTGGAATTTCTTTGGTTCGACTATTTACTCGTAAATTATCACATAATGATTATTATTTAATAAATAATTGTTTTAATATTACAATAAAACATATCTAATCTTTCCTAGGCTAAAAATATTTCAATAATTTATTTAACATAGAAGATAGCATTTCAAAGAAAGTACGTTGGACGATTAATTGTAGTCAATTTATTTCAATAACAATTCCAAAAATATGGTGTTAATGTAGCAGATCTTCTTCTAGCTTTGATTAGAATTTCTTTGATTCGTAAATTTTAACATTTGTCGTTAATTAATAAACAAGAATTTTAATATTACTATTAAATATATCTAATCTTCTTCAGGCTAAAACATATTTCAATAATTTATTTAACATTTCAATGAAAGCACGCTATAATTTCTAATTAAAGATAAATTAAACTTAGTTAAACATTTTTTTATTATTTGAATACTATCTTCATACGTAATTTAATTAACAAAAATATTTAATTTAACAAATTCTCTACTAGCTTAGCAAAAACGTTTCGTGGAGTAATTAATAACACCACCTTTTTAATTTTAATTTAAATTGATTTTTTAATTCTCGAACTTAGTCATAAAGATTCTTTTAAATCTTTTCAGCAACATCTTTATTAGACAATTTATAATTAAATTGATTGTTAACAATTTTTATTTGTTGTTAAACTGTTTGAATTTTCTTTGCTTTGACAATTTACTAATAAATGTTAACAATGATGTTTCATGCGCGATGTAATTTTCAATTGAAACGTAAATTATAGGTGACGAACAATATTTGTTTAAAAACCTGAATAATGTCCTCCTCATGCGCGCATTACAAAAGCTATAATTTTCAAATGTTGTATATTTACTGCAATTCAAAATAAATACGCTTTGATGCCTTGAAAATTGAAAAAAAATCTATGGTAGTGGTAGTAGCGTTGTTGATGATAGCATTTTATCGAAACAATTTCATAGAACCGCATTCTATGTTATTAATTAAACAATAAATTATGAACATTCGATGGCTTTCAGTTATTGGAAAAGTAATCAACAATTTCGTTTATCATCGTCATAAAAACGCTTCGATTTTCTATGGCCTTAAAAATGTTTGTTTAATTCAATTATTGCAATTATTTAAACTNGGCATGTATGTAATTTAATCAACACACGCACTTGCCACAACCATGATTGTTATCATTTGTTTATTATTTAAGACGATTCAATGCTAACAATACGCTAATTATAATAGTTTTTTATTAAAAGGAATGTGTACGCATCACAACTTCACGTAACTAACTCATCCACCTAATTATATTCACTCACATTCACATACACATACGCACACACAGACAGAGGAGGAGACAGATATTTTTCCCATTTTTTATGTCAATTCAATTCGCATGAGAAACTATACACAATAATTGAGTTGATTACTCAACACACATCACACAGGAAGTGGCCTTCGCTTCGCTGTTTCACATATTTTTTTCACAATTGTAACACACAGTAGCTATAGTACAAACTCTAAAGTTCTAAACAATTTAGCAGAGTGTTCGAATCTATTGATTGTAATGCGATATTACATCACCAGTTTAGTGCTGTTGTTGTTTGGTTCCTTTTTTGTTAATAAAACGTTTACTTGCGCGCACGCTAATTGCATCCAATACGAATCGTTTTAATTGCAATAGGAAGCAATAATGTTATTTTCTCTATGTGATAGAGCGATGGCCGATTCTCTCTTGCATATTAGCTTCGCATTACACAATAATTTCAAGATATTGCTTTGAAAATTTTTAAGTGACTATCGGTTATGAATGTTAAATATCAAAGTTACATAAATTTGATGACAACCTTACTGCGAGGTGTTACATTTTGTCACATTTATTAGACTCTCCAAAATATTTCTTTGACGTACAATCCTTCAAAATAAAATGGTTCCAAACTTAATAAATAGTTGCTTTAGCTAAGCCTTTAGCTTAGTAGATGTTGACAGTTGCAATTTTCAAAAGATTATCTGGTTGTGCATGTTAATTACGAAAGTTACATAAATTTCTTGACATTATACTTCTTTTTTCACAAATTTATTAGACCTTCCAAAATATTTCATTGACGTGCAACATTTCAAAATGAAATAAAATGTTGCTTTAGTTAAGTCTTTTAAAAATGTTAACAACTTTATCAACAACATGTCCAATTTATTATGAAATCACTGCACTGCACTCTGTTATTTAAATTTGATAAAAAACATACAAAAAGTATTCATATCTAATGCACTAAGCTGTAGCAATTTGCCATTTCCAATAATAACAAGTTCAACAACAAATCATTGTTGTTGAGAGTTATACTGTTGACAGCTTGTACTTTAGCTTAGTAGATGGATGTTTTGGCAGTTTACTGAAATTATAATTGGAGTGCTTATTTGCAAATTTAATTGTACAGTGCATATTTAAAATTGGTAAGAAATATACTAAACATTTACTTCCATAGTTATATCCAATACTATTTGCTTCTACTACTTGCAGATAATTTATCATTTTACTCTTGATTTCTATACGTATAAACTGTAGGAAAATATACGAAAATAAGAAAAGCAAATAAAAGGTGGTATGCAAAGTTGACGTTCGTGGCGCGCTAAGCTGTAGCAGCAGAGCAGCAGCAATGAGCTTATTTTTCATATTTTTTCTGTGAAATGCAATTTTCTACCAAATACCTACTACCCATTTAAAATTAACGTTCGTTATACAATGCAATGTTATGTTTTTCAGTACCTCTAATTGCATTCAATGCTAATAAGTTTAATTGCATTAGGAAGCAATAATATTATTTATAAATGATAAACGATGCTTGATTCTTTTGCAAATTAGATTCGCATTACGTAATGATTCAACTTGCATAAAAACGAGTTTGTGTTCAAACATTGACAAGCGATCTTGTTATTACCTATATGTAATTAATTTATCAAGTCCAGGCAGTAAGGATGATTGTAGGAAGCAACATTTTTTATGGTTTTGAGGTTAGAACATTATTAAGGATTTAAATAAAACTTTTTTTGTGGTGTGCAATATGCAGATAGCAAAAGAAGTAGTTAATTATTGATTGTACATAGAAATTAATTGAAGAGTTTTTTGTTAAGTTCCATTGGCGCATGCATTTTTACAGCTGATCAACTTAACCTTCTCTTTTATATGTTATATGTTCATCGCTCAAAATTTCGAATTATATCCTTACTAAATTAAGATAGCGAAGTGATGTCTAGTTATTATTGCTGCAAACTCTTTATTTGTTCTAATTTTTTCAGCCGAAATGTAAATGAAGGCAAAAATGACGACATCAAACTGCTATTATTTGTGATTAATTGAACCAAATGCTAATCATTTTAATTCCATTAGGAAGCGATAATATTATTTATTTGTGATAACCGATGCTTGATCCTTTTGCAAATTAGATTCGCATTACGTATATCGTTTCGGCCAGCTGCATAAACACTTACTACGACTGTGATTTAACGTTTATATTTTTTTGCCATATATAGCAACGCGCCGGCACAATCGATAGTTTACTAAAAATACATTAATAATGTAGATGTTCTAGATAAATGCGGGGTTAAATATTTAAATAACGAACTAATTTGCAATAAATTATCGTATTGCATGATTTTGGTGGAATTACGAGCAGCAGCAGCAGCATGCAACAACAACAACAACAAAAACGCAACGCATTATTATTAGCTATACGAATAAAATGTATTCGATATAAAATGCTGTTTTTGGTATGTATGTGTTGGTTGAAACAATTTTGCGGCTTTGCTGCAAAAAATACATGTTTAAATAGATAGACTGTTCCCATCGATAAAGTAACACATTGCATGCGTTTCGGCGAATCGGAACTGATAGGGAATGTAACCGCAAAATGATGATGCACTTTTTATCGACAAAGCCACCGGTTATTATAACATATAGTACTTACATATACATGGCGTTTCATTTAAAGCTATACCAAGGAAATGTAACTTGTACCTTTTTAGTGTCTTCTCGAGGAAATTCTTAAATTTTTCTTTGATCTTTTGGCATTTTTCAACAAATTCTTCTCTGTTTTCAAACAATTTTAAGGAAAATCTTGCAGTATTTTGGTGATTAAAGTTAAAAATCAAAGAAGAAAGGTGTATAAAATTCCTTCCTACGCAAAGAAAAAATCCGCATGCAAAATTTAATGTTTAAGACACAAAAAATACAAGTTATATTTCCTATCTATTCCTTTTAGTGAATGAAAAAATGAAAATGTAGATATTTATTTGTGTGTATATTATCAATGAATAAAAACTGATTGTTCCCTGTTTACTTTCTGTTTTAGTTGTCAGCGGAGAAGGCAGTCTCGTTTGATAACGGCTTGGATGGATCGGTGGCGGAGGATTGTTACTTTGCGATGCGTGCACACAACGAAGGTTATACATTTAATTTCATTGAAGGGGAAATGTGGGAAAAGTCACCATTTACATTATTCGATTTCATTCAGCAGAGGAAGCGCTGGCTGCAAGGCATCCTATTAGTCGTCCATTCAAAGAGTCTACCAATACGTACAAAACTCTTATTAGCCGTTTCATGCTATTCATGGGTTACGCTACCATTATGTACATCAAATCTGATACTGGCTGCCCTTTGTCCGATTCCATGTCCACCACTAGTTGATTTTCTATGCGCATTCATTTGTTCAGTCAACATTTACATGTACATTTTCGGCGTGGTCAAGTCCTTCACCGTCTATCGATTCGGCTTGTTTCGTTTCCTGCTGTGCATATTTGGTGCACTACTCACGATGCCATTTAACATAGTCATTGAGAATATTGCTGTCGTATGGGGTGTATTTGGGAAGAAGCACAAATTTTACATTGTTAATAAGAATATTCGTCAAAGCATTCAAGTGTAAACGTATACGTAACCAACAACAAACAAAAACCAATTGCATGGACAGCAACAGCAACAGCAACAGCAACAACAACAACAACTCACTGTAATTATTATTTAGTGAACAAGAGGATTTTCTAGGAGTTTTTAACGCTTGCCAGTACAAAGTATAATAATAATATATAACTAAGTATATCTAAAAATTAATTGTGAAAGTTTAAAAACTCCGGCCGCAATGAAAAATTAAAAAACAACATAATAAGATACAAAATAAACACTACCGTTAACTAGACTGTAAATGAATGAAAACAAAAAATACAAAAACAAATCATTAAAATGAGCGCTTTTTTATAAGCACAATGCTTACTTAAACAAAACTAAATAAATAAAAAATAAATGAGTAAAAAGGGCACTACTCAAAGGGCACACATAGTATGTAAGTGAATTTATGAAAAATAAAAAATAAAAATGGAAGAGACATGGTGTTTCCCAAAAATTTTTTATTAATTAAATTTATTTTTTAAAAAAGAGTTTTTTGTCAGTTATATGACGTTTTTTGCAAGCACTATTTTTTACATTGTAAATGATCTTGTAATTGAAAGCGAACGTTTTCGATTTATTTTTAAACATGAATGATCGTGTAGAATATGCTTCATCATAATTCATACATTTTTTCTTTTTGATTCATTCTTAGAATATTGCTTCATATTGAGGCTGCTCTATATCCAAATTGACCATATTATCATCATACATGATTGGTTCAGATTAAACAATAAAACCTCTTATTTAAACAAATACTTTGTAATAGGATCCATTATTATTTATTGTAATAAATGTGTAAGTATTAGAGCAAACAAATTGTTTCATAAAACTTCAATTGGAAATAAATGAGTGCAGCAGTACATTTTATTTATTTATTTTTCACACCACCACCACATACCGTGTTGATAAAAAGACCTCCCTTGAAACCATACCTTTGCCTTTCTCCTTGCCAAAACGCGCATCCTTGAAACCGAAACTATTTTCCATAGTAAAAATAGCCATTAATTACAACAACTATCTATTTGAAAACTGAAAATTATTCTTGTCATCGTTTATTGTATCGATGATAATACGTGCTATATTTAACTTTGCACTAATTTTATTATTCACGCCTAGTGAATCATAACAACTACTGCAGATTGTTGCAGCAATTTCGAAAAATTGTCATATTACTAATTTGATAATAACCTATGAATGAATGTCAAGTTTAAGCGATAAAAAAGGGATAGCTAACCGCAACTATTTTGTATCAATTAACAAACGCAATTTTTACTTGTAAATTATTATTACTATTTATAACAAAATGTCAAATCCATTTACTTAACAATAAAGAATTTTAATAATACTTAAAACGTACATTATTATTTAAGTAAAGAACAATAGTTGTACTTATGGATTTCAATATAAATTAAATTAATAGTTGCCAATTAGATATGTAGAAGAAAATAAGACTTGTTTTATGATTATGATTACGTTACAATTATATTTAGTGTAAATATAGTAAATCTAATGATGGTTATATATAAATGTGTACTAAATATAACCAAAATGTCATCATTATCGCAAAAGCAGTTTTATTTTCTTCTTCTTTGGTGTACTTCTAATTGGTAATTATTAATTGGACGTACGTACATCAGGCGCGCAACTTGCGGGGTTAATTCGCAGAATTCAACCCCCGTCCTTAAGACAAAAATGGAATGTTTTAGAACTAATTCGTATTATTCACAAATTATTTTATTAGAACTAATGTAACGCTTTATTTCAATACATATATGTATATAAATTAATGTATGTATATATAAATAAATTAATACCATCGATGGTATTTTTGATCGACGAGCCACCCCCAAGCCAAATTTCTGGGTGTGCGTCTGCTATACATTATTTAATATTTAGAGTTAATTAATAACAAAACCTTTGATCAAAACATGCTTAAAGAAAATTTACTACTGTAATCTAGATAATTGTCTTAACATTTTTCTGTATCTTCAGGTCAACTGTTAATATAAAATAAGTGACAATAATTGAAATTAATATACTACTCGCAAAGTAAATTTTTATTTTTATGGAAGTATTGATCAAAATTCAGCATAATTAACAGCAAACCAATGAAATTCAATGTATAATTAGATGTGGAATTTAATTTTATGCTTTTATTATCAATGAAATAAATTTAACATAATTAATAGCAAATCAATAATTCAATGCATTATTTGATATTTTAATTATCAATTAGATTTAAAATAAATGCATGTTTTAGGCAACTATTAGAAAATCAAAGTAAATTGTTGCAGTAATATTCTTTTTATAGAAGTATTGATCAAAATTTAGCATAATTAATAGCAAATTAATAAACTTCAATGCATTATTTGATATGGGATTTAATTTTATGTTTTAATTATCAATTAGATTTAAAATAAATGCATGTTTTTGGTCAACTATTAGAAAATCAAAGTAAATTGTTTCAGTAATATTCTTTTTATAGAAGTATTGATTTAAATTTAGCATATTTAATAGCAAATCAATGAAATTTAATGTATCTGTTATTTGATGTGGAAATTAATTTTATGCTTTTATTATCAATGAGATTTTTTAATTGAAAAAATGCATGTTGTTGCTCAATGCAATGTAGCTTCAATTAAATTATCCATTTCATCAAACACAAAACAGGTTATGATTAATAAAATGAAATTCTTTGAATTTTTATTCGTAATCACACCTTCACCACGTCCAAAAACAACTCGATCGCTGCTTATACGATATTAAACTAGTTTAAACAAATAGAAACGAATCGGCATCATTTGCATAAATAAATTATTCGACAGCGACGTTTTTGCATCAGCAACAACAGCAGCAGCAACAACAACAACAACAAAAAACGTGAATGAATCTCAAATTTAGATACGAACGACAAAATACGATGCGGTTGCCATGGCAACCCATTCACGTCTATTGACGTCATCAACTCTTCGGTGTGTGTGTGTGAGTGGAAATCACTGCAATTTTATGGAATGGAGAGGAAAAAAACATCTTGATGACGCTTGCGTCCTATCTATGATATTATTGGTGCTTTTCCCAGTGACGACAGAACACCCACATTTTCACTCGAATCGATCATATATATATTCATCTTTAATGATAAATTATTGCGTAAAATTTGATACGACGACGACGACGACGATGGTATAGGAATATTTATTTCGATGTCATCGTCAATTAGCGTGTAAGCCGAATCGAGCGCACATTTATTTCATCGTTTTCTTTGATGATGATGATGATGGTTGTGGTGCGCGCGTCCGCGAAAAGTCGCACTACTCGTCCGCGTGGGCGCCCAATCCGCCCGATATATCATTATTAGCGGGTCATTATTAATGCAAAAATTGAAGCATCATTGTTTGTATGTATATATGTAGGTACGTACATATATACCTATATATATATGTGAGCGAAGAAATAAAAAAATCATAATTGGATGGTAGGAAATTGTGCGCTGCGACGTTGATGTTTAGGGGCGCATGCCTATGACGTCAAACGTTTTCCACCATCAGTTTAGTAATGTACAACATTCCAAAAGCTTTTCTAATATTAAAAATCGAGTCAAAATTGATATAAACATACGTTGAACACACCAACCAAACATTATGCCTGTGATAAAGTTAATCAACATAAAATATCGGAAAAATAAACTAACAAATCAATGGGTAAGTTTTCACCTTAAACATTTTTCTATAATAACATTCTCCCTTTGAATATACATACATCTATATCTGTGAAAAAGAATAGAAGGAAAACGCGCTGGAAACGATGATACAAAATTAATATCGCTTTATCAATTACATCTTCGTCCTATGATGGCACAAAGAACAATTTATTTATAAATCGAAATTGATACAAACATTATCAACAACAAATGTTGTATTTTTCAATGTTATTGAATCGATTTTGTGCACTTTCGTTTCGATGATGTTTCCCCCATACATACAATATAGATTCGAATTCGTTTGATTGTGTGTGCGTTTTGATTGATTTATTAATTGTGTGCTTGTATGCTTGTGTGTGTGTGTGTTTGTGGGGGCACACGAATATATACAGCAGCAGTGATGATGAATTAAGATATTTTGTGAATGAACGCGTATTCCGAAAATTGACAAATTTGTATGAAATGTGGATGGAAGGGAAGAAGAGACAATATAAGAGATGGAGAAATTGTGTGCGGATCAATACCTATGCTGCTGGAGAAACGGGTACAGAAATTGTGGGCGAAAACGAAACCAACACATACACCACACTCAGATTTTTTGCTAGTAGTTAATGCCTAATATTTTTTGCACCACCATCCCATCTGACATGAAAATCTATTTCGTCCTGTGGACATGATGTTCCGTGGAAGGACGACGACGGCGACGTAAATCTCACATGCGAATGTGTAATTACAGTTCAGATACATTCACACAGGTGATGATTTCGTGTTTGTGTGCACTCTTTCATTCTTTTTAATATCAAAATCCTTCAATTTTTATTCTTGAGAAAAAAATTGTCATTGAGGACGATGCTCCCATTGAATGTTAAGAGGGTTATATTAGGTCATGGTGGATGTAGCCAACCACTACAATGATTTTTTGTCAGTAGTTAATGCTATTTTTGCACAATCCGACACAAAAATCTATTACGTCCTGGACACGATGTTCCATGGGGGTACGACGACGACATAAATCTCACATTTGAATGTGTAATTAGAACTCAGACACATTTTCACAACTGCTAATTTTGTGACACTAAAATTCTTAACTTTTTATTCTCAAACGAAATTTTGTCATTGAGGACGATGATCCCATGATTGAACATTAATTAAGAGGGTTATATTGGGTCATGGTGGATGTAATCAACAACCACACTGAAATTTTTGGGGGGTAATAGACAACTCCATCATCCCATGGACATGATATTCCGTGGGGGACAACGACGTAAATTTCTTTTGTATTCTTGCTTTATTTTTACAATAAATTCCTTCGATTTTTATTCTCGCCAGCGAAATTTTGCTATTGCGGACGATGATCCCACATTAAGAGGGTTATATTAGGTCATGGTGGATGTGTATTATAAACCGGAGAGTTTGTGCCAAGCACTAATGGATTTTCAATTAGATTGCATTTGAATTTTATTAGTTCGCCGGTTTGTAATGTCAATTTCGTTAATAATAATTGTAAAAGTTTTCGCGCACAACTTTTCTCCTCCTTCTCAAGCGAAATTTCTAATAAAAATTGCTGCAATAAATTTTATCGCACTATAATCGATCATCAACATCTGCCGCTGCGAAAATCTTCGAGCAACAAATATAAAACTCGTGAACGTGCATCGAACATTAATTTTAATCTTTCTCTCCATTTTTACTTGAAACTAATATATCTTTCTTCTCTTCGTGTGTGTTGGTGGTGGCGATGTATATGTGAAGTAAAGGGAAGATGTCCAATGAAAAAGTTGCAAGGAGTGTGGCTTTAGAACAAGCCTATGTACATGACGTTTATGAGCAGTTCTTTGACAACCCCAGGAGTAGACCATGGCCTCGAGTTCAAGAGTTTATAGAACAATTAGAACCAGGTTCACTTGTCTGCGACGTAGGTAAGAGCAAAACAAATTCAATTTATGCTGAGAATGGAAAATGTGTTAATGGTTTTCTGCTTTTTTTTTCTCTGCTTCTTCTTTTTAAGGGTGCGGAAACGGAAAGTACTTAAATGTGAGCACATCAGTCTTTAACATCGGTGGTGAAAAATGTAAACGGTTGAGTGAAGTAGCACGAGAAAAAGGGAATGAAGTAAGAAAATGCACACTACATGCGTCCATTGCATTTACAAAACGAAAATTGCTTTTTTACGTTTCTGTTAAAGGTGTTGATGTTGGATAATCTAGCGCTGCCATTTCGTGATGAAAGTCTCGATGCGGTCCTATCAATCGCCGTTGTACATCATTTCGCCACGACGGAGCGACGTGTGAGTGCGATTAGGGAATTAGCGCGCGTTCTACGAATCGGCGGACGCCTAATCATCTCCGTGTGGGCGATGGAGCAAAGTCATCGCAAATTCGAATCGCAAGATGTGCTAGTTCCATGGCATCGACCGAGCAGTCCATCGCTGGAGCTCTCATCGACTGTAAATACATCAGAAGACGACTGCCATATGCCCTATCACCATTACAGCCAAATATCTGATAACGAATCAAACAAATCAAATAAGTAATTGATAAGAAATACTACAGAGAATATAGAATCATCTTTTATTGTAATTTATATATTTTCAGAGCTAAGAAACGTGGAAAAACGAAACACAAGGAACGTCCGACGACAGATCCGAAATCATCACCAAGCAGTTCCAGTCTGTCGAGTCCCAACGAAACGTGCTACAGTTTTGTGCGTCGTGCGATCCAAAAACTGGCGGGCGGACGACGCGTTGGCGTGAATCGGCCGTGGTTCCTGGATACGTGGACGAGCTGCGCAAAAGATCCGCCGCCGAAGCGCTACGATCCGGACGGCTGCGAGTGCTGCGAGTGTGAAAATGCTCAAGACCTGCCGATTGAATTGCGGCGCGTCGACGATGATGAAATGCCGCAACGCCGACAGACATTCCCATCATCCCAACTAATCAATGATCTATACAATCTTAAATCGAGAAGCATGACGAACATGACTGCATTAGAAAACAATAATATTATTAGATCAAATTCGAGTATTCCTAGTATTCAAGAATCCGTAAATACGCATTCGAACCAAAGTAGTCGTTCACAATCTACTAGGGCTTTAAATAAACCAAAATTAGTTAAGCAAAAGAAATCAATTTGTGAAGATGACGCCGAAGAAGCTTTAGATAAGCCAACAGAAATACAGCATGTCCTTCCCGATATTAGAATAGAAACAACTAGATATACAAGAGGTAGCGTTTTTAAGCAGAGATCGTTAAACGAAGAATTAATGTCCACGGACCGATTGCAAGAGAAAGAGAAATTGCGTAGAAACATTCATAAGCAAGCATCACTCAACGAAGAACTCATCTATCAACGAAACTACTCGTTCGATAATTTTCGCGATTCATTCTTTTCCACATCGACAGCCAAGCGCTTGCAACTTATTAAAACCGGCTTTACTAATAAGATAAAAAGTACAAATATTGAACGTGTGACGGGCGTCTCATTGAAGAATGGCTTTGTCAGAATGTTTCAAAATTGGAAAAGTTCAGAGATGATTTCGCCGACGATACCTGAGGATGAGAGCGTTATTGCCACGAAGAAAGTTGTTGAAACAGAAAAGGAACGTCGACATTCTAAAGAAGATGGATCGGATTCATCGAAAGACAGTAGTTTACAAAGTGATACAAGTGTTGATTCGGAGGATAGTTTTGCGTCTGTTATTTTTGTTCCTAAATCGAATCCTATGTCACCGACATTATCACCCGGTCCTACATCACCGCGTGTGAATACATCCGTCCCAAATTCCCCACGAATCAAACAATCTTCATGCCCAACAAGTCCGCGCATCAAGCAAATGCCTTTGAGTATTTATCCATTAACAAAACAATTAAGTTCACCGAAACCTAGCACAGTTTCCAAGTTTGATTTGCTTTCACCTACGGAAACGCGAACTTGTTCATCATCTTCTGAAGCAAATGCAAATAAATCAACGACGACCGATGTACAAAAATCGAATATCGAATCGCTAGCGCAAAAGTATGCTGTCCCGCCTATACCGAAATTTAAGAAAACTAGTGCGAATTCCGAAGAGGAAAAGGTGGTGGTGCCAACAAATCCGGACGACGAAGATAAGCTGAAGAAGATTAAGGAACTGCTCAATTCTAAACCCGGCTTCGGCGTACGAATCAGTAGTAAACACAATTATCCAATCGTTCGCCATTCATCAGTTAATAACGGCAAAGTAGAAAGCATCGCAAAACCATTACCAAAATTATTATCGCTGGAACTGTTTAATCCGGAAACCGACGATAAGGATAGTGATTCCAGTGCTGTATCATCCCCAGACTCAATAGATAGTGTAATTAGTGTAAACATGGAGGCGAAGCAGAAATTTACATTTCAAGAGGAGGAAACAACGACAGATGATAAATCTTCGATGACTCTTCTGCAAGCCGCCGCCGATGTTGCAAACTCGCTCGATAGTGCGGTGGAAAAAGTTATCAAATCTAGTCCAGGAGCTAAGCGTAGAGAAATCAAGACTGTTGAGGTGAAATCTGTGATGGAGCGACAGTATCCCGCCGACTTTTCGCCGCTGTTGAATCAGGACGAGCCGAATTGGAACGAGGAATGTCACAAGCATCTGACAGATTTCGCCGATAAGCTGAGCGAAAAATTGCTGCACGAAATCGATCAGTATCAGGAGAAAATTAAGCGCAGCGAGGTTGGAACATCTCTAGAACATATCGACGATCCGTACATTCATAGATTAAGCGAAGAATTGCAAGATTTATCAAAGCTGAGCGCTGAAATACAAAAGCAGAACGAGTATTTGGCGAAGCTGAGTGCTAGTGATAAACAATATACATGTTCGAAATGTAAACAAATAAACTGCATATGCAAGCGTAAACGCCACGACGCCCGTAAAAATGTTAAAGTGCCACTTATTGATGTAAATAAAACATGTGAGGATAATGCGGAACCTGTAAATAATAATAACAATAATAACAATGTAGATCGATCATCGGATAGCAAGCTGAATAAGAAATATGCGTCAATTGACTCGTGTGAGAGCGAGGAGAAGGGAAGTAGTCCGAATTCAACAATGTCGAGTATCAATACGTCTTTGCATTTTGGACATTCGATCGAATCCAGTGAAGGACTCTCCGAAAAAGGAAGCACCGACAAAGACACCAATTCAGTTAGTAGATATAGCGACGGTGGAAGTACTGCTTCATTGGCTTCCTGTCCAGAATGGAAGACCATTAAAAGTAAATTAAATGTTGATCAAACACAGCGATCATCATTTGATGAAAAGTCGGAATTAAAACACTCGAAAGACAAATGTAATTTGATTCCATCATTAAGTGACACTTCTCAAGAATCGCTACCATCCGACAATGTCGGTGGTGAGATTACCTATCATAGATATTATCATGTATTTAGAGAAGGTGAATTGGACCAACTAATAGAAAAATACGTAGAAAATTTACATATTATTTCATCTTATTATGATCATGCTTGTTGGTGTGTGGTTGCTGAAAAAGTTCAAGTTTGGACTATCTGACCTGTTTTTTATGACAAAAACTATTGTCAAAAAGCACAATTGTACATAAAATCTTATTACTTATTATTATTATTATTATTATTATGATTATGATCATTCAGAATGACAAACAAAAACGAACCATCCATAATATACTTACGATATAACAAATAAAACAAGAAAAAAGGAGGAAAATACAATTTTAGATACAAATTAAGCGCTCGATTAACCCAAGAGAATTAAATATTATTGTAATCAACTGCTAACATTTTAAGATAGCATCTAACACTTTTAGATAATAATAATGAAAAATGGAAGAGAAATCGTTTTCATAATTAATAAAATCATTAGTTTAGAAGTGATAAATCATCTTATAATTGTTAGCACTTGTTACATAACTAGCCTGCAGTATTATTATTAAAAGATCATTTAATATGAACCAAAGAAGTATATATTAAATTTGAAGTTGTTGTTTGTAATAAAGATTTTAATTTTTAGCATAAATTCAAATTAATAAAGAGAAGCTTAACGTTAATAATAAAAAAATAAAACAAACATAAATGAAAGGTATTAATCATGAAATAGCTTATAAATAGAAAAGCGCGTTTAGCTTTTTAACAAGAGGAAATGAATTAGAAAATATATACGCGCGCAACTTTATAAAAAAATAAAAACGCTATTGGTATGAAATTTTGGCAGAAAACATTTTTGTTAATAAGATCGTTAATAATAAAAGCAAAATTGATTTCCAATTACTTAATTAATTAATAATTTGCAAAAAACAACATTTTTGGATCTAATTGTAGTAATTTTTCCTAATAGAAAAAAGTTACCTAGTTAGAATTTAAAACTATTTTTCATATCTCTAGCAGAAGTTAAGTAATCTATATTAAGAACAAGAAATCACTTTCATATAGATTACAATTACTTAACTTAACATATAGAAAATACTTGAGATGACAAATAATAAAATACTTAAAATATCTTGTATATAAAAAAAACAAACTAGTCAAGAAATGTTTAATGTTAATAAAAAAAAACAGATTTTCTACTAAAATTATAAATTGGTTGGTTGTATTTGTTAAGCAGATTTTTTATTGTTTATGAAAATGAATAAATTTATATGAAAGGATAGGTTATAAGATTGAGATAAAAATTATTTCTAGCTAAATATATTTTGTTTTTTGCTTACTTCTGTGACTAAATTTTCAATGTAATAATTCCATTTACGCAAACGTTTTAACATTTACACATTCCATTTGATTTGAGATATTTGTGCATCATAAAATCAATCCTATACTACAAGAAAAATGAATTATAATTTATGATTATGAATCAAAAGATAAATGAAGCATATTTTCAATATGAATTACTCCTTTTTTTTCAATTAAAAAAAAAATGAAAATGATTGAATAAAATCATACGCCATGCTAATGGAAAACCGAACTTTGTGCCTGTCTTGATTGTTATAATTCAAGATCTTTTTGATACTTATCTAGCATTCAACGAAGTTCTGTGGGTTAAATGTGTCTATCAGTATATAAAAAGAAATTATGTATCACAAAAATACATTTACATTCAAAACTTGTTGTGTTCAATAAAAAAAATATATACTCAATCACAACTTTTAATTGCATTTAATATTATTTACTATATATTATACAAAGTAAGCCGCCAATTGAGCCATTTTATCTTTCGGTGGTCTTCCTTTTCCTCTACCTCTACCGCGACCGCGTCCACCCTTTCCGCCACGCATCACGTTCGGTCGATTTCGATTGATGATTGCCTTGTGCTTATCAACAAGCTTTCCAAACTCCTCCAGACAGAATATGCATCCTGTCATTTCTGTCGCTGAATTCGGTAGCTTAGACTTGTCAGGCACGTATTTAACTGTGAGTAATTGCGTACCACAATCGCATACGTCATCCTCAACCAAAATTTTCTGTGCATCTTCAAATATTTGAATTATTATATCGCATCTACAACAATATTAGTGCATCATTAATAAAAATTTCGTATAATTTTATTGTAATTTACTTGTTGCAACCAAGTTTCCATTTTGGTGCTGAAGATGGATCCAAAACTAGTATACCAGATTCGCATTCGACACAATTACAGACTCCGTTGTTATTTAGACTATGCGGACAAGATGGATGGGTGCATGCATTGCAACCGCTTCCCTTTTTCATATCGCGGAAGGGAGAATTGTTGTAGCAGTACGGACAGAACGGAAAACTTTTTCCTTTATTTCCCATGGTCCACGATAGCAATTCGAAGTCATCCAAAGGACATGTAAGCTCCTTGAACAGTCGTATATTACCATTTTGCGGTAGAGAGTATGTTTCATCACATTGTGCACAATGCAAACGCTGCGGTTTTGCTTGTATGTATTTCATATAACGACGACATTTGCCACATCTTAAAAATAAATTGATTAGATTATTACCACAACGATATTTTTATATATTATATATATTAATAATGTTAATTAAGGCAACCAGATATTTTAGAGTAGAATATAGAACACAACAGCGAACAAGCAAATTAAATGATAGTAGAAATGTAAGGCTGTTTTTAAATGTGGGATTCATACTCAGTAATAATATGGAAAAATGACTTTTATTGTGAACTATATGGAATTGTCGTAGTGAATTTGGAATATCTGGTTGCTTTAATATTAATTAAACTAGGTATTTAGACAGATATTAATAATATTAAACAGGTTAGCAAAAACACATCTAGCAGTAATGAATTACCTGCTAAATATATATAAAGGCCTAGAAAATAAAATATAACATGTAGTAATAAAATATTACCAAAAACAATCGCAAAAACACTTGAACAGACTTGAGAACTTCTGGAATGAGTCATTTAACATTACTTTGTATGACTTGTAATCATCAAAATGGTTTATTTTTTGTAATGAATACTATCTAACTAATCAAAGTATAAAAATAAATATAACAACTTCGAAAAATAAACATTTTTAATTACCATTAAGATCTCAAATAAAAACTGTTTAAAATGTGTTTTAATCGATTGTTAAAATAAAATTATTAACATATTGGCCTTTCTAAAATTTACAATAAAAATGTCATACCTTGAAAATGCCTTTCCTGTCGCACTTAGCGGTGAAAATGATACTTCAAACAGTTGATCCATTCCATCAATATTCTTAACAAAGTATTGAAATTTAAGTTTAAATATATCAACCGTATGATTTAGCACCGCATTAAAATTGGCTTTACCAAGCGCGATCAAGTTTAATTGTTCTTCAACGGCTGAACGCATTGTCGGTAAAACTAATTGAGGATCAATCTGTAAATTGATTAATTTAGCGTGCGCATATAATTAATACAATTAATCACCTTTTGGTAGCCATGAACCAAAACAATTCCTAACGTAGTAGGAATTAGCCGTCTTCCCGACGCGACCGTTACATAATTTCGCTGTGAAATGTTGTTGATATGAACAGGAATTGATGCATCGGTGCCAATTCCATGTTTTTCCATTAAAGTAATAAGCTCCGCTTCAGTTAAGTAATCGGGTGGCTTCGTTTGATGTTCAGATAGTTTAACATCGATGATTGGAACATTTTCATTGGCTTTAAATGCCGGTATAATTTCGTTTTTATTCAAAGACTAAAATCGAAACATTAATGCAATATTATTTTAAAAAATGTCAGTGAATAGCTTACTTGTCGCGTCATTATTTTCGTAAAACCAGGATCTAACACCTTCTTCCCGGTTACCGAAAATGTTTCCGTATTTAAGTCAAATGTTGCAGTAATACTTAAATATTTACAATCCAACGATATCGTTCCAATAAAGTGTCGCGTTATGTAGTCGTACAATCGCCAAGCATCACCATCTAATTCATTTCGCGTTGCTGCTTTCATCGGCGTTATTGGAGGATGGTCACCGGCATCATGACCGCTTTTAGGTCGATTAATTCCTTGCGATAAGATTTCGGAAACATACATTCCCCAATCGGAATTATTTTGTTGAATTCTCAAAGCACCACTAAAAAAATAACATTCAATAAAAAAGATATTTAATGTAAAGTGACCAGATTCAGACCAAACTGTGGACAAACTTCTAGCTAGATTGATGAATAGATTAATAAATTAAATACGATAAAACATTTAAAATCTTGTAAAGGTTAATGGACAACTAAAGACTTTAAAAGTCTAGGGGGCAGCTTGTGAGTATATTACACGTGTTGAGACAAGTTTATAGACAGTTTCGCAACGTTTTTATCACTGGGAATATTTGGTAGATGTAAAATCATCTTTAGCATACAATATAAACTCAGGGACAAAAGAACCCGAGCACCTTTTGGAGTGCATTGCCTTATTAAATTCCTATATCTACGAAGGCGATGGGCTTTTTGAACGTGCGCCCAAAATATGCTAACAACTCTGAGGATCAGGTTCGCTTACAGCCGTTCAGCTTCTTCTGTCTCGAGTTTATATACCATAAGGAACATTTTGCAGTACAGTTATCGATGTGAGACAATATACGTAAACTTCTATGTAATGTGGAATATCTGGTCACCTTAATATAATATAAAAAATAATCATACAGTAAATCGAAATTTTCCGGATATCTTGTTGTTTCCGTACGTGGATAACTGATATATCCCTGAGTGTATAGTCTTTCAGCGATTTGCATAGCATGATGAGGTCCCATTCCCAATAAAGAACTAGCCACTCGCATTAATTCGACTGTATTTAACGCAGGTGGTCTTGCTTTAGTTTTTTCTTTGCTTATTACACTAAGAACTCTAAAATATAGTACGTATAAGAAAAAAATAATCAGTAGCGAATAAAATAAATCAATTACTTAGCGGTTTGGCATTCTTTAACTTGTTGTAAAAATATATTGGCAATTTCTTTATCAAAACAACGAACGCGTTGCCATTCCAATAAAACTTCTTGTCCATCATCGCTCTTAACAGTGACATTCACCACCCAATAGGGTTCCGGCTTAAATGTTTGGATTTGATCGTGTCGCTGCACGCAAAATCCTAGCGTTGGTGTCTGACACGGGCCATAAGAAATTAAAGAAGCATCCAAGTCACCATATCGACCTTGGAAGAACTTTGTTTGAAATCTTGTAAATGCACAACCAATTCGTAAATCTAATTCCTGGCGTGCATCAACACTTCTCGCTTCGTTCTCATTCGGTTTTCCCAGATTATTAAAAGCCGCTTTAATATCTTTCTCGGTTATAGCTGAAAATTTAGCTCTATATGTTACATTGTCACTGAACACGTTTCCGTTAACGTATTTCGCTACAGCATGCATGACTTCATAGCAAATATTTTCGCCTTCTTTATCGCAATCAAGCCACAGCACTAAAGTATCACAGCCTTTAGCTTCCTGACTTAAAAACAATGGCATTTTTAATTTCGGTGTCGCTTCTTTCTTCTCGGTGGGACATAGAAATAGTTCCATCGGATCGACTCGATCCCAGTTGTTGTACTTTCCAATAAAATCCAACGACATTACGTGACCGCAAACAGAAGTCATTTTAAATCGAGCCGAGTTCCCCCTAAAATTTCCGTTCCATTCATGTACTGAGCATGTACCATTCAGACCTTAAATAGTATAATTTTATTAAAATTTTGTAACTTGTTTGGGAGATTTTACCTTTTCTCGATGAACAAGAATTATTACTTAATATATTCGCTAAGGATGCCGCTAGCGAAGGCTTCTCCGCCACCATAAGTACAGTTCTCATTTTCGGCGAATAGTTTCCCTATATATCAATCATGAAATTGATAAAAACTATTTTAAAATAATAATGTTACAAGAAGGTTTGTGAACATATAAAAAGTGCCTTCTGTGTCGCCAACGTTACAAAAAAATAATAACTAAATTTTTAGTTGTCAATTCAGTTGGGGAATTGAGCTAAGCGCTACGTGTTCGAACAAATAAAATTGTTTTTATTGACAGTCGAAAGTTTTCAATTTTCGTTTAAAATAAAATGTTAACGCCACTATTTCCCACATTAACACCAAAATTAATTGATTCTGCTTGGCTGAACGTAGATCAACCGTACGACGACGAAAATGATGTAGCCCAACTAGAAAGGGAACATAAAAATTGGGTAAGCATACAATCTATTCTATTTCTACCACAATACTCTTAAGCTTATTTAATTAATTTTCAGCTAAACTCTATATGGCAAAGGAATAGTGATCTACCACCAATAGGAAAATCCGCTTCAGAGGTAGATATCAATGAAATGTTAATAAAATGTCACTGATTTATAATTTGCAATAGAATTTAGAGGAAGAAGAAGAGGAGGACGACGAGGATGATAACGATGATGACGATGAATCAGAGACACATGACGAAGAAGACGAGGATGAAATTGAAATGGATGTATCACAAGAATTAAATTCGCCTGTAGATGTTAGCATACGGATGGGACAAGGATCAGGCGTTCGTTAATTTCCTTATTTATCATTACTTAGATTCTTAAATATAATTTAATTTTAAAATCATGTAAGTGCTTTATTTAGAACTATTATACTACGCAGTATTATATGAGATAATCGGAGATATAGCAATGTTTCTTAATTCAACAAAATGATTCGTTACAAAAATATTCTTTACTTGTTAAGCAACTTTGTATATAGAATACCTACAATACCTAATACACAAGCCGGATTCATGTCTACAATAGATGTTGTTATAGTTTGGCTATCCTCACATAGATGGCACCAATGCGCAATGCAGGAAATTCTCAGTAAGGCAACCGTTTTAACGTTATTGTCAGTCTTGTTTTGACAGTGACCGAGGATAATATGGATGTTTTGATCATTCATTGTTGTTAAAGGATTAGCACACAATGCAGTAATACCTACGTAAGGTAATCAACGTAATCTCTTTCATAATATATCCAATGATGTTTCAATTATTGCAGAATGAAGGCCGCTTGAAACGTTGTGCCAGGCAGTGATTTAAGACGTTACACTCAAATTCTTTGGGTTAGATTTTTATTGGAAGCGTTGCTATCATGCCGGAGAATAAAAAATTACGATCTAATGGTCAAAATCAACCCATTAACGAAACACATCAAGATGATGACTCAAATGTTCCATGCCGAGACAATGATTCTGTTATTACGATGAAGAAGATGTAGAAGGTATTAATTTTTAAATATCCTTTACCGAGTATCACTTTAGTTACAGAAGTCGTTCTTGTTAATACTAAAGTTAAATACATTTGTTACAGCAACAGCAATGGAAATTTCCAGAACGATTCACATTGTTAGGACTAAAATATTAAATGGAATTTAAAGAAGCTGGAGAGGGTTAGTATTTAATTGCATCACTAGTTATGAAACCCTACTTTGTATTGTTCTTTAGTACAATATTCTGTATTTTATTACGCTTGTATATATACATTGTGTATTGTTAGGTATTTAATATCTGTATTTTCTGTTATTTTAGAACAAACACCTAACCAATCAAGTCCCTGAAGAATGATTCGATGTGTTGACGAAGGAAACACCAGATATGTCAAAGACCAAAAGTATAGACATTGACTTAAGCAAAGAGGACTTAAGTAACAATGAGTGCAGAGATGTATAGATTTTCATCAATATCCAGAAGACCTGCTACGGGAAACGGTAACGATTGCACCTAAAATAAAAGATCATCTCATTAAATATTCGGAATTTTGTGCAGCTGAGGATGAGGTACTCAGTTTGAGATGCCCATCCATTGCAAGTAAGCTTTACTCGATTGTTTTTTATGTTAATATCACAATTAATGCTATTCGTACTTTAAAGGAAAAGAATTAAGTTGCCGCTGTAAGGTTTTACGAACAGCATTTGTATCAGTCAAGTCGAAAGAAACACTGGAGACGTACTACATCGATAAAATGGTTATTGCTACAGTTACGGGGGTCTCAGTCAGCGAAAACCACAAGACGAGCAATTGGATTAAGGAAGCTAAGTCAGGAATGACGAAACAAGTCTATGGCAGAAGCTATTCGAGTGATGATACGTCATTTAGAAACTATTCAGTACATAATGACAACAACAACTGGCAGAAAGCAGAGGAAACATCGTCTCGAAGTAACACTAGGAATGATGTATGTATATTATTTGATTGTATACAGTTTTTAGATGAAATTTTAATGTATTGTTATTTACAGCAGCGCCCAGAAGTGAAATGAGAAGATGAACATTGCACACGTAATCGCAAAGAATACTACGCTATGAAACTTAAGTGCAGACATTGACTAAAGTCACAATGAGTACAGTTTATGGTTAATTACCATCATTCGAAATCAGAAGACATGAAAAGTCCCTTCACTGCAGATGAAGAAGAAATTAATTAATATATCCATTGTTTGTTTCATATATATTAATTAATTTTTGGCAAAATGCAAGGTACGATCAAAGACATTGAAGTGGAATCATCCAGCAAAGAAGAATACAATTCGGAGGAGGAAGTCGAAGAGAAGCTTAAAAATAAAACAGCAACAAAAAGGATTGGTGGGCTCTAGAAATCTTACATGTAATGGCAGCACATAGACGAGGTAAATTACACACATTTTATTTATTACTAATATTTTCATTTACTTATTTATTTTTTATATAATGTTTGCCTAATAACATTCGTTCTATCGAACATATTATGAAACTTTTTCCATTTTTCGTGTTTTTTCATCATTTTTTCGTGTTGTTCTCATAATTTTTAGTGTTTTTTCATCATTTTTGTGTATTTTTTTATCATCTCTCGTTTATTCGTGATTTTACATCATTTTTTCTCTTATTTTAGAACGAAGACCGAACCACCCAAGACCTTAAAGAATGAGTCGATGGGTTGACGAAGGAAACATCAGAGATGTTCTTCTACGT